>JAQSNX010009660.1:0-14319 GCA_029532605.1 Oreochromis grahami | reverse complement strand
TGCTCATAGACATCTATGATATGGGAAGCTGCTACAATAAAAGTTAGAATCTTACTTAAGTATTAATAAAAATGTTTTATCATCTACAATGTAAATTTCATGCATTCTTCTGAATCATATCAACAATATTATTGGATTATAATTATTTATTTATGTGTGTATCATTTTAATGTTTCTTGATGTTTGGAATAACCTATATGCTGCTGAGTAACTTTATTTACAATAAAATAAGATCATAAAGTAAGTACTAAGTAAGCTTTGCAATAAATGGCAAGGGGCACACACTGTCTAATCTAAATTACAATGGAGCCAAAGAAGAAAACTGCAAAACAAAGAAATATCTTATTGTATTATAAAGTGACGAAAATTTCAGTCAAGTGCTGTAAATGTACTGTCAGTATCACTGGTGATATTACAAGATTGCCAGCATTCTAGCCCAGCACACATGTCTCTGTGTAGGACATGAAAAAAAAAAGTTTCCTCCTCTCTCTGCTCATCAGTGCGTAACTCAACCAAATCCATGACGTCTGTGTTCTCCACAGTCTGGTGGTTTTCTGTTTTCTCTGCTACATCTAACAGATGTAACATTATCTACAGCTACTTTTAGTACCATTGATATTCATTTAGACTCTTTTTCTCCAATGGATCTTTCTGAATTAACTTCAATAATTACTTCCTCTAGTTTCACGTACTGCACTGTAAAATGTAATATTGTGTTTAATTAAAAATATTAAATAGGCTGAACTCAATTTTTATCAATTTGTTATTAGAACTCAATTTAAATAAGTTACCAGTACTTTTTATGCAAAACCGCTGATAAACTCCATTTATTTGAGTTGTCTTAACTTAGAAAAACTAAGTAAGCTGGAAGTTTTGCTTCTCAGTGCGGAAGGATGAAAGATGTGTTTTGAAAATGCCACGTGACTACCGTCCTCCTCCCTCTCGGATCAGTCCGCATGTTCACGGTGCATTTTTTATGGAATATGTTGAGCAAACCTGGAGAAGCGTCAGCTCAAGATATTATTGTTGTCATTGCTGTGGATCTTTACCTGATACACTGACTTGGTGAGTAAATGTTTACTCTTATTCAAACTGATTTTGTGGCTTCTCTTAGTTTAGCACCAGGTTTAAAATCTTGCTAGCTAGTTAGTGTTAGCCTAGTGTTGCTGCTGCCGCTGGGCTCATGTTACTAAAAAATTAACACCACAGCCTTAAAAACCTTACATAAAACTATGTGGTGAAATTTTCTGTTGATTGTTTGAAATAAATAAGTGAGATAAGAGCCCAGACAAAATTCTTTGGGAGGTGCAGCCGTTAGGGGTGGGGTAGGTGTGGGATGTGGGGGGTGGATAAAAGAGCTCTCCGAAAACGTGGAAGCACTTTTGCAAATATGTGATATTTTGATAAATTAAGTAGATATTTGAGCATTACACAGCTACATTGTCGCTGAAGGTTATTTTGTGACCCAGAAAGGGTAGTCTGGGGAAAAGGAGGATCGCATTGTCGGCCACGGTTGTCTGAGCCTGTGCGTACTTGTAAGCGCGGCAATGGCGGTGTTAGGATGCCTGGGTCGTTGACCCAGGGTTTTTGGGTTTATTGTATTATTTATAATTTCTAGTCTTTGGGTTTTTGTTAGAGTCATGTCTTATGGTTTGTCTCTGCGTAATCCTTAGTTGCTGTCTCCCCTGTCCAATATATATCCCCGTGTCCAGTCAGTGTCTGTGTCTGCCCTGTTCCCACTGTAGTGCCTGCATGTGAGTCTGTCTTTTGTTCATTCTGTGTTATGTGTTTCCTGTTTTACTTTGAAAGTCCGTGTTTCATGTTAGTGTATCTGGTTTTGCTTTCCTTGTCTCGTTAGTCCTGATTTGCCCCAGCTGTGTTTCCCTCCTGTTGCCCACTCGCTGATTGCGCCCTCTATGTATTTAAGCCCTGTGTTTCAGTTTGTCATTGTCGCGATCTACCGTTTACTATGCTGTGTGTTCTGTCTGCTTGCCTGAGTTTATTTGGAGTCTCGGTTTTGTTACCTTTTTTGAGTTCACCTTTTTGCCTCCGAGCGTCTGCACTATGGGTCCACCATTCCTGCCTGCACACAGCCTACACCTAACAGAAGATCGCGACCAGAAAATGGACCCCGCAGACTCTTTTTCCTCGGGAGTACAACGCTGAGATGGAGCGGATGGTGAGCCTGCTTGACCGCATCGCCCAATCCCCAGATTTGAGGACCATGGCAGTCGGGCTGAGTGCAGTGGATGCCGTCATTCGGCATAACCCTCTGCTTTCTCGGTTTGCTAAGGACACAAAGTTGGAGAACACCATAGCTGCGTGGAGAGAGCAAGTCAGGGCTAGTGAGCTTGCTAGTGACTAACTCTTCCTCTTCGCTGCCCCAGTGCCACATACACTCCCCACCTGCCTCAACACTGCCACGGACTTCCTCTCCCTCCCCACACCAGCCGGGACCTCGTTCGC
Organism: Oreochromis grahami; assembly: GCA_029532605.1. Classification (NCBI taxonomy): domain Eukaryota; kingdom Metazoa; phylum Chordata; class Actinopteri; order Cichliformes; family Cichlidae; genus Oreochromis; species Oreochromis grahami. The sequence goes on along the minus strand of JAQSNX010009660.1, from coordinate 11,853 downwards.
CTGCCTTTTTCCTGGCAGCTATGTGGTCGGAGGATGAGGAGGTGGTCTCCATGTCTCCACCAGTTCCTGTTCCCTCATCCTGGAGGAAACGGCGCCCTCGCCACCGCCACTCCTCTCCTCTGTCGCCTGTTCTGCAACCTGGTCCCGCTGGAGGGTCCGAGGTGCCTGTCCAGCCTTCTGTTCCCGCTGGGGGTTCTGGAGAACCGCACCAGCCTTCCGTCCCCGCTGGAGGGTCTGAGGGGTCCGTCCAGCCTTCTGTTCCCACTGGGGGTCCTGGAGAACCGCACCAGCCTTTGTTCGTCTCTGCTGGAGGGTCCGAGGGGCCCATCCAGCCTTCTGTTCCCGCTGGGGGTTCTGGAGAACCGCACCAGCCTTGGTTCGTCTCCGCTGGAGGGTCCGAGGGGCCCGTCCAGCCTTCTGTTCCCGCTGGGGGTTCTGGAGAACCGAACCAGCCTTTGTTCGTCTCCGCTGGAGGGTTCGAGGGGCCCGTCCACCCTTCTGTTCCCGCTGGGGGTTCTGGAGAACCGCGCCAGCCCTTGTTCGTCTCCGCTGGAGGGTCCGAGGGGCCCGTCCAGCCACAGCAACCTGCCTCCGCTGGAGGGTCCGAGGGGCCCGTCCAGCCACAGCAACCTGCCTCCGCTGGAGGGTCCGAGGGGCCCGTCCAGCCACAGCAACCTGCCTCCGCTGGAGGGTCCAAGGGGCCCGTCCAGCCACAGCAACCTGCCTCCGCTGGAGGGTCCGAGGGGCCCATCCAGCCACAGCCACCTGTCTCCGCTGGAGGGTCCGAGGGGCCCATCCAGCCACAGCCACCTGTCTCCGCTGGAGGGTCCGAGGGGCCCGTCCGGCCTTCTGTCTCCGCTGGAGGGTCCGAGGGGCCCGTCCGGCCGTTTGTTCCCGCTGGAGGGTCCGAGGAACCGCTCCAGCCGTTTGTTCCCGCTGGAGGGTCCGAGGAGCCCGTCCAGCCTCCTGCCTCGTCAGCTGGAGGGCCCGAGGAGCCCGTCCAGCCTCCTGCCTCGTCAGCTGGGGGTCTTGGAGGACCCAGCCAACACATCCTCACCAACCAGAGTAAGAACAGCAGGTTGGTGTGGCAGGGTGTCCAGCAGCTGACAAGCTACAAGTCCAAATCAGGTGCGGCTGCAGGCGACCCAGCATTGGCAGAGGAGCTGAACATCTTCTTCACACACTTTGAGGTCGCTGCACCCTGCGCCTTAGAGGAGCAGCCACACCACACAGCCCACAGTGGCGGTACCATCATCACTCTGGGAGAGCATGAAGTGAGGCGCACCCTGCGGGCCGTTAACCCGAGGAAGGCAGCCGGCCCAGATGGCATACCAGGACGTGTGCTGAGAGACTGCGCAGATCAGCTTGCCTATATTCTCACCAGGATCTTCAACCAATCCCTTGAACAGTCAAATGTCCCACCTTGCCTCAAGACCTCCACCATAATACCTTTGCCTAAGAAACCTCATATCTCTAGCTTAAATGACTATAGACCAGTGGCACTAACCCCAGTGGTGATGAAGTGTTTTGAGAAACTCGTGCGCTATCACATCATAGCAGCCCTACCTTGCAACCTTGACATACATCAGTTTGCCTACAGAGCAAACCGATCGACAGAGGACGCCATAGCAACAGCACTCAATGCAGCATTAACACATCTGGAGAAGCAAGGAAACTATGTGCGTATGCTCTTTGTGGATTTTAGCTCTGCATTTAACACCATTCTCCCATACAAACTGGATGCTAAGCTAAAAGACTTGGGGCTTCCCCACAGTACCTGTAAGTGGATTAATAGCTTCCTCACCGACCGCAGGCAGAGAGTGAGAGTGGGATGTCACACATCTCCAGCCCTAAATTTAAGCACTGGGTCGCCACAGGGCTGCGTGCTTAGTCCACTGCTTTACTCGCTTTACACACATGACTGTATCCCCGCCCACCAGAACAACACCATCGTAAAGTTCGCAGACGACACTACTGTGGTGGGGCTTATATCTGGAGGAGATGAGTCTGCCTACAGAGATGAGGTGGAGCGGCTGTCTTCATGGTGTAAGGATAATAACCTTCTCTTAAACACGAAAAAGACTAAAGAACTCATAATCGATTACAGAAGACATAAGACAGAAATCCAACCACTAATCATCAACGACGACTGTGTGGAGAGGGTGGCAGACTTCCGCTTCTTGGGAGTCAGCATAGAGGGAAACTTATCATGGAGTGTGAACACCTCTGAGCTACTGAAAAAGACACAACAGAGACTGTACTTTCTGAGAGTACTCAGAAAGAACAACATCACACAGAGACTGCTGGTGTCTTTTTACAGAGCCTCCATCGAAAGCATACTAACGTACTGCATAAGCATCTGGTACGCGAGCTGCACAGTGGCTCAGAAGAAAGCACTTCAGGGAGTAATCAACGCTGCCCAAAGGACAATCGGCTGCCCTCTCCTCAAACTGGAAGACCTACACAGTTCTCGCTGCCTCAAAAGAGCCCATAACATTATAAAAGACATCTCACACCCTGGACACTCCATGTTCGAACTGTTGCCTTCAGGTAAACGGTATAGAACAATATACACAAGGACTAATAGACTCAAACACAGTTTCTACCCAATTGCAATATCCTGTCTCAATGCTACTAAAAGTAGATGACGTTCACTGCCCCTGCTGTTATTTATGCCCTGCTGTTGGAATATTTTAGACATGTCTTGTTGGATACGCTAACATAACTGACTGAGTGTTTGATTGTTGAGTGATATATCAACTAGGACGTATGTCGAATGACTGTATGTGGCATTAGGCCTTGTCAATAGAAAATTGTACTTAGTAGTCAGTATAAGCTTTTAATGATATAAGTTTGCATATGATAGAATACTATATGTTGACCTTTTGATGACTTAGACTGTTGTCCACTACAAGACTGTTTTATAAATTCTTTCTCACAGCTGAATAAGCTGTTATTATTTCACTCCTGCCAGGAAGAGGCGAACTGGACACTCTTATCTGACGCTCCCTAACAAGAAGAGAGGCCGCGTCTTTCTGTATCCCACAACACACATGCATACACCTAAACCACTCTTATCTTCACTCCCTACGCACTAACTTTCCTCTGCCTATGAATAGACGTATTCACCGTTGTATTATTTTTGCATATAAATAAAGACAAGTGCAAGAACAGAGCGCGCATCACAGGGCCCCCACTCTGGTGTGAGCGTTCTGTGACCGCCCTTGTATACAAGTGAAAAACACAGCGTCTGTGTGTGTTTCTACCCTTAGACTCTTAGCTGAAGACGTGTCTTTAGAATAAATCTCTTGACAGGCCTGGATTGCTTGGGTGCATTTACTGTATGAGAAGATTGTATTTCATTTTATTTTTATTTTTTTACAGTATTTACAACATAGTTTTTAGTATTTACAACATTGTTTTTAAGTATTTATTTTTGTGAATGTTGCATTGATCAGAGACATCTTTCAATTTCATTGTACTTATGACAATGACAATAAAGAATATTCTATTCTATACTGACGGTTCCGGGGAGACCGTTCAGCCACCACCTACATCGCCGTCTGCAACGCCCACATCGTCGCTTGCAGCATCCCCGCCTGCGGCAGCTTCATCCACACCGCCTGCAGCAGCAGCAGCTTCAGCTGCGCCGTCGTCTGGTCCAGCTTCAGCTGCGCCGTCGTCTGGTCCAGCTTCAGCTGCGCCGTCGTCTGGACCAGCTTCAGCTGCGCCTGCAGCAGCCTCCTCATCAGCTTCAGCGTCGCCTGCAGCGCCACCTTGGCCCGGTCCGGCCTCTGAGTCTTCACCTTCAGCGCCACCTTCGCCCGGTCCAGCCTCCGAGTCTTCGCCTTCGCCCGGTCCTGCCTCGGCCACGGCTTCACCCGGTCCTGCCTCGGCCACGCCGACGCTCGGTCCTGCCTCGGCCACGCCGACGTCCGGACCACATCCTGCGCCTCTACAGCGCCGGCCTCCTTCCAGGCCTCTGACTGCTCGGCCTGCTCGTCCTGCACGTCCTGTCTGGCCTGCTCGTCCTTTCTGGCCCCCTTCCAGGCCGATGATTGGGCATCCTCGCCATCGTGGCCGGCCTCCTGACCTGCTCCGTCGCCGCCGGTGCCTCCCGCCCGGCCGGCCTCCTGACCTGCTCCGTCGCCGCCGGTGCCTCCCGCCCAGCTGGCCTCCCGAACTTTTTTTCTGGACTCTTGGGTCGTCGTCCTCCGGGCCGGCCCCCTGAACTGCCCGGATTTGGACTATTGTGACTCCGGGCCGCCCCCCTGAACTTTGTGTGAACTGTTTTTCCTGGCCGCCTGCGCCTGTCGTGAGCCTGTGTTTTGTTATGTTGCTTTCCGGGCTCCGGTGTTTGCACTTTTTTGTTTCTGGCTCCTTGTTTGGTTTGTTTCGAGCCCTCCATCCTGTTTCCCCCACCACTCACCCTGGTTGGGTTGTTTTTTTTTTTGTTTCGGTTTGGGCTGTCTGGGAGCCAGCCCTTTGGGGGGGGGGGGGACTGTTAGGATGCCTGGGTTGTTGACCCAGGGTTTTTGGGTTTATTATATTATTTATAATTTCTAGTCTTTGGGTTTTTGTTAGAGTCATGTCTTATGGTTTGTCTCTGTGTAATCCTTAGTTGCTGTCTCCCCTGTCCGATATATATCCCCGTGTCCAGTCAGTGTCTGTGTCTGCCCTGGTCCCACGTCTCTGTTCCCTCTGTAGTGCCTGCATGTGAGTCTGTCTTTTGTTCATTCTGTGTTATGTGTTTCCTGTTTTACTTTGAAAGTCCGTGTTTCATGTTAGTGTATCTGGTTTTGCTTTCCTTGTCTCGTTAGTCCTGATTTGCCCCAGCTGTGTTTCCCTCCTGTTGCCCATTCGCTGATTGCTCCCTCTATGTATTTAAGCCCTGTGTTTCAGTTTGTCATTGTCGCGATCTACCGTTTACTATGCTGTGTGTTCTGTTTGCTTGCCTGAGTTTATTTGGAGTCTCGGTTTTGTTACCTGTTTTGAGTTCACCTTTTTGCCTCCAAGTGTCTGCACTATGGGTCCACCATTCCTGCCTGCACACAGCCTACACCTAACAGGCGGAGGAGCGCCGCTGAAAAACTTATTACTTTTTCTGGGTCACAAAATAAACTTTTAAGATATTTTCAGGCGAGAATGTAGCTGTGTAAATTTCAAATATCTGCTCGATTTATCAAGACATCACATATTTGCAAAAATGCTCCGACGTTTTCGGAGACGTCCATTTATTTTCATGCTTTGTGGCAGCTTTAGAACATCTGTGGCATCTATTAATGTCAAATCTAGCCTTTATTTAACAACATAAGCAAACTCTATGTTACAATGATTGCACAGCCATTAAGGATCAAATCAGTTTCTGAAAAATGTTCTGTTTTTTCTCCCTCTGCTTGCTTCTTACTGTCTTTGAGGCTCGGGACCAGCACTCCTGCTGTTGGACAGAAAGACATCTGTATTTTGATTTTCCAATATATTAGCAACTGTCAGTGACATTTATATTAATCAGGCTGAACTTTAATCATACTTTAGATCAGCCTGTTTTACTTATTGTTTTATTTGTGCTTTGGTTTGGGGAAGTTGTTTCTTTACTGATCTTTTCCTGTCTTCTGTTATTAGACTTGAGATATGACTGCACTATGCTGTTGCTGGTGACCACAGTTAATTCTACAAGACATGCTGTGTAAGTAAACAAACAACAACAGTTTGGTCTGCATTTCTTGAAAGATCACATCCCCCAAACTTAAGAGGGTCTACACTGTATATAGTGAAGCCTGCAAGTTTTCTAACAGCAAAATCTGTTTTGTGCCCAAAATCATTTTGCACATCATTAGAATGAAAGTTATTGGCCATGTTTGCATAGCCCTTTTTAAAATGATGCTTTCATGACATTATTGTGTGTTGGGTGGTGGTTAGGGCTATGCAGACTGACAATTTGGGACATTGAATGTCACCTCTCCGGTGGGGATTGGGCCTGAGATCATCTAAATTGGAGTCTGTTCTATACCAAATGCAGAAAAAAATGTTTTAAGAAACCAATTAAGTTCATGTTCCAAAAAATATGATTGTTTGCTTGCAGGACACCAGGAGAGATGAGTCCTCCATCACAGATGGTGTGGTCAGTGAAGATGGTCGCCTGCAGGTTCAAGCTCATTGCATCTTGTTAAGGTCCATTTTGAGGACGAGAGAGGTGGTGGAGATCGGAATAACACACTGACCCAGTCAGTTGGAGTCTACAAATGATTTTTAATGAAGCACACGCAGCGTGTGGAGACCTGTACCCAGACAGCATCCAGATCTCATCTCCAAAACATCAGAACACAGTTTTTATGCATCGGGGTATTAGAACGCCCCCTCTTGCGTCAGATAAACACAATACATGCATACGTCAACTCAAAACCACAATGATTTTTAACACAGTTTAAAAAGAACATTGTCGGCAGGTGCATCCGGTCACCATCCTGCCCGGTCTTATCTGTCTGGAACATCAGGCACACGTTCTGCACAAACTGTCACTCATGCAGGCACAATTTTGCAGTTGCAAGCAAAACATGATTAAACTTTCACCTATATGGGTCTATCTAATATTTGTGTGTATGTGTGTCTCGTCCTTAAATGCTCTCTCATCTCACCCGTTGCACTTCTGACCTTTTACCAGAACAGAGGCTCATCCTTACATGTAATAACCTAACTGGAACTATATATGTAATCTACTGAATAAATGTTTTAATCAAGAACCTCTACTAAAAGCTTAATCAAAAGATATAAAGGAATAAAAGATAATAGAGAATAAACTAGTGAGAGTCTCCTGAGACTCTGCTTTCGGTTTCATTTCCTGCAAAGCACACTCTGCAAACCTGCAGTTTCCTGTCAAGACCTTTAGGCCCAGATTATATTCAGAGGTGAGCCTTTCAAATAATGCAATGTAATCTGCCTATAAACATTTTAAGATTATAGATTCAACTCAACAGTTTTTAAAGTGGTTCTTACTGGACCTGTAATAAAGACTAATATGATACCAATATGTTTGAACATCTGAATGCAATATCAATAGTGTTATTAATAGAATGGTAATGATGAGTATAAAAAATAGCAGCAAATAATAGCAGCAAAATATCCTCCTACTCCTTACAATCTCCAACCCACATCCACTGCCACTGTACTTAAGGGAAGTTAAAGACTTTCTTCTGCACCTACATTTGGATCACCTCGATCCATGACAGTCATTCAGGCAGTAATGCCTGGACTGGAAACAAGCCATCCTTAAAATAATACAACATTCCAGCTCATGTGTTGGAATGGAAAACAAATGTGTTGTTTAAATTACAGACTGCACTTGTGACAGAACAACAAATATTTTATTTTGATTATATAAGTAATGTAAGTACAAAACAAACTTGTGGTAGGCCTAAACTTACTTTCAGAATAATTACATCTGAGACTTTGTTTCATTGTAAGATTATAACAGTGATGGCAATATAATTGTTTGTTGTTCAGCAGAACAGTGTCCAGTATGTTGGCTGTTATACTTTGTTGTGTTTGAAAATAAAAGTTGGGCTCATTTTAACATCATTACAAAAAGTGTTGTTAATTATTTTTAATCATATTCAGGTTACCACAAATTGTTTTTTCATTTAGTTGAACTTAACATGTTTGTCAGTAGGTAAACAATTAGTATTGTACAGTCAGAAATATCAAGTTATTCTTAATACTGCAGACTTGCAATGTATAAGTTGCCCTAACAGTCATCTTAAGTAAGCTTTACTTAGTTTTTTTGAGGCAACGAGTTTCCATATTGATTTTACAGTGTGTGCTGCAATGGTTTGTATCATATCTATCTAATAGACTCCAATTTGTACATGTAAATGGACAGTCCTCTTCACACACTTAGGTCAATTATGGTGTTCCACAGGGTTCAGTGCTAGGACCAATTCTGTTTACATTATACATGCTTCCCCTAGGCAGCATCATTAGAAGACATAGTATACATTTTCACTGCTATGCTGATGACACGCAGCTCTATCTATCCATAAAGCCAGATAACACACACCAATCTGCAGCAATGTCTTAAAGACATAAAGACCTGGATGGCCGCTAACTTTCTGCTTCTTAATTCAGATCAAACTGAGGTTATTGTACTCGGCCCTGAAAATCTTAGAAATATGGTATCTAACCAGATTCTTACTCTGGATGGCATTACCTTGGCCTCCAGTAATGCTGTGAGGAACCTTGGAGTCATTTTTGACCAGGATATGTCCTTCAATGCACATATTAAACAAATATGTAAGACTGCACAAAGTTTTACTTCCATTTGCACAACATCTCTAAAATTAGAAATATCCTGTCAACATCTCTAAAGTTAGAAATATCCTGTCTCAGAAAAATACTAGTTCATGCATTTATTACTTCCAGGCTGGACTACTGTAATTCACTATTATCAGGATGTCCTAAAAACTCACTGAAAAGCCTTCAGCTGATCCAAAATGCTGCAGCAAGAGTCCTGACAGGGACTAGAAAGAGAGAGCATATTTCTCCTGTTTTGGCTTCCCTTCATTGGCTTCCTGTTAAATCCAGAATTGAATTCAAAATCCTGCTCCTCACATACAAGGTCTTAAATAATCAGGCCCCATCTTAAATGACCTTGTAGTACCATATCACCCTATTAGAGCACTTCGCTCTCGCTCTGCAGGCCTACTTGTTGTTCCTAGAGTATTTAAAATTAGAATGGGAGGGAGAGCCTTCAGTTTTCAGGCCCCTCTTCTGTGGAACCAGCTTCCAGTTTGGATTCGGGAGACAGACACTATCTCTACTTTCAAGATTAGGCTTAAAACTTTCCTTTTTGCTAAAGCATATAGTTAGGGCTGGACCAGGTGACACTGAATCCTCCCTTAGTTATGCTGCAATAGACGTAGGCTGCCGGGGATTCCCATGATGCATTGAGTTTTTCCTTTCCAGTCACCTTCTTCACTCACTATGTGTTAATAGACCTCTCTGCATCGAATCATATCTGTTATTAATCTCTGTCTCTCTTCCACAGCATGTCTTTCATCCTGTTTTCCTTTTCTCACCCCAACCGGTCGCAGCAGAAAGCCGCCCCTCCCTGAGCCTGGTTCTGCCGGAGGTTTCTTTCTGTTAAAAGGGAGTTTTTCCTTCCCACTGTCCGACGTTTTTTTGTAATTTGGCGCTATACAAATAAAATTGAATTGAATTGAATAGTTTGGCTAAGATCTTCCTCTGCCCCACCTCTTTTATGGAGTCTAGAGGACAGGCTAGGATAGAAAGTGCTACCCTACACTGTAAAATATAACTTGTTGTTTCAACTTAAAAATATGAGGTACAGGGCTGCCTTAAAATTTTAAGTTAAGTCAAGAAATAGAGTTTGTTCTTATAACACAACCAATTGTTATCTTAATGAAAAATCACATGTTGTCTAAACTTTCGTCTTAGTTTAGTTGACTGAGATTTGTTAGTCAGTTCAACTCCTTTAATTGTCATTTTTACTTGGGAAAACCCTTTCAGCTAAATTAAAATAATCTATTGTTTAAACTCTTGTCCTAGTTCAGTTGACTTGGGTTTTTTAGTTAATTCAAATACTTTAGTAGTTCTTTTAACTTAGGAATCTATTTTAGCTTAACTAACATAATCTGTTAGCTAAATTGATTTAAGTTTATTAATTACCTGAGCTCCTTAAGGTAGCTGAGTGAACTTGTAAATCAGTTTCATTTTAATTATCAGAGTTGATTGACTGGATGTAAAGAAAAATGTGTATTAAACATCTTAAGTTTTGTTTTTTTTTTTTAGCTTTCTAACATCCATTTCAGCAAAACTACCTGTTAGGTTTATCTTAGATCTCAGGTTTAAATATCTACATTCCTTTAAATTAATTTTCTGTTGTTTACAGAAAAAAAAAATAAAACCCCACAGATTCCATTAAAGTCTATCTGATCATTTCATACAGAAAGTTTGTTTTAAGAACATGACAAGACAATTACTCATGAGCACCCAACATTCACCATTTATTGTGCCATCTTAGTCATCTGAGAAACAGAAAAATCAGTGACGTAGCTCATCAGGCTCACAATCCATCAAAACTCAAAGGCTGCTCCCTGTGAAACAATAAATTTGAACTTGGTCTTGAGCCCAGTTTGGGTGAAGATTAAATTCTGACCAATACTCTAGGAGCAGTAGTGATTCTTGTGAAGTAACAACATAAAGTCTGCATTAATGTAATGTATCAACAGGACACTTGCTATTTTAGAAAAGTTATTCTTTACATTTACAAATTTTTTAAACTTCATTGTGCTCAGTCACACCTGTTAGCATAAACTTGAAATATCAAAATAGTACAAAACATTTGATAAGTGACAGTAAAGATCAGTTTATAACAACTAAGACATCAAACTCTTGTATTTGTCTTCGTTTACAATTGCAACAAATTCCACAGAACCAATATCTCTGAAAATGAGTGCATGCTTCTGAAACATTTGATAATATGGAATATTTCAGAAACATCAGTTTGAGTCTGCTCAATTGCAAAACAAAGGAAAAACTACTGACTTGCATGAGATAAGCATCTGCAAAGTCCAGCATTATATTGTTGTTCACATAAGTTTCTTAAACCATGAACAAATGAGTAATTGTTTAATCTGGAATGTAAAGTGTAGTCATTTAGTGACATACAAAAGTGAGAATGAGAACTTGCAAGAATAAAAAAACAAACAGTAAAATAAAAACTGTCCTTAACACTAAGGAGCATACAATTACAGTTCTGCATGGCTTTCTGCAAGAGTCTGTTTCTTAGACCATGCACTAGTGAGATGCACTGCCTTCCACCAATGTTCATTAGGATGTTCTGAATGACTTCAAAGATGTCCTTAAGTTCCTTTGGATAGTCTATGTTGAGGCCCATCAGCATGGAAATGGCACTTGAGACATCCCTCAGATTAGATGGGATTACTGCCGCCTCAAGGACAACCAACACATCGATGATGTCTTCTTCTTTCACCATTGCAATGCCAACTTTCATCCTCTTAGAAAACGTGTCTTCAATACCTGTCGGCTATAAAAGGGTTCAAAGACAAAAAAAACTAGAAAAATTTGCATTTCCTGCGAAAATGCAGTGTGGATGCTGGAACGCTGAAACTGTGCTAAAATGTTGTAACTTAGCAGAACTGCAATATCTTAGAGGAAACATAATACTTGGCAGAAATACAATAGCATAGCAGAACTTAGCAGAACTATTGTAACTTATCAGAAACACGATAACTTCTCAAAAATACAAGAATTTAGGAGAAATAGTATAAGATAACAGAAAGAATATATTTAGCCAAACATTCTTAAACATTACAGAAATACTATGATTTAGAAAAACAGTACAACATAGCAGAAATGCTGTGATTTACCAGAGACACTGTAATATACTATGAATATTGTAATTTTAAATAAATACTATGTTTTAGCAAAAATACTCAGTTTAGCATAAATATTACAACATAGCAGAAATACTACTCTATAGCAGAAATGCTATATTTAGAAAGAAAAATATAATATAGTAGAAATACTATGATTTAGCAGAAATCCTACAATATAGCTTAATAACAATGATTTAGAACAGATACTATGATTGAGCAGAATAGTAATAACTTAAGTGAAAATATTGGAAAGGTAAAATGACAAGCTGAATAAAAAGTAACATGATTAAGTTCACTCAAAACTAATTTTTGTTCACCTGTGAAAAAATAAAATAAAAATACATTTAGAAATACAAATAAGAACAGCCAACAGATACACACAAAATTAAATATGGATACACAAATGTACAGAGACACACACACACACACACACACACAC
>JAQSNX010009659.1:0-14561 GCA_029532605.1 Oreochromis grahami | reverse complement strand
GTAAAGGGATGACCCCATTAGTCAGACAATAAAGGCTTCTTGTGTCTGGAAGGTTACTGAGGTTCAACTGGGATAAAGGATGTTGCTCTTCATTTAATGGCTCCTTAATGCTTTTAATTCCTCTAGTCTAGTAGTTCCAAACTTCAGAGGTCAGCATGCCCTAGAGAGTTTCATAAGTGTTACAGAAGTCCTGCAGCAAGTACACAGTAAAGACTGATAACACAATAATCATGCTTTGAGCAAAAAACAACCAAACTCTATTTCCAGCTTCTCAGTTCTTGATAAAAGTGAAAATTGTTTGGGCTTTGGAGCCACAAAAATGACCAAAACAATCACAATAAGAAAAATCTACACTTCTGTTAAACTAAATGTCCCTACTTTTTGCTTATACATTCCTTGAGACTGAATACCCTTATTGTACCCCCATAGCCTTTAATAATTGCACTCAAAACTCTGTGGTTTCAAAACAGGCAATGACATATGGGAAAGGGAAAACAAGGACAAACAGGATGTCCTTAAAATCCTAAAACAATTGGGAGCCACTGCAGTGCTCTCTGTAAATACTGTTTATGCCGCTACACTAAAACTTGTAGTCAATGAGGGTGCTTTAGTGAGGCATCATCAGTTTTCTATTTTAAGCAAATAGATTTTTCTGCTTAGCTTGCTGAGTCAGTCAAGTAAATGGTAAATGGACTGATTCTTATATAGTGCTTTTCTCTCCTGGAGTACTCAAAGCGCTTTATACAACACGCCACATTCACCCAGGTCACCCATTCTCACAAGCACTAACTCTATACTGAGTGCTTTCTAACTGCACTCACACACATTCATACTCCGATGGATGCATCGGAGAGCAACTTGAGTTAGTATCTTGCCCAAGGACACTTGGCATGCAGACTGGAGGAGCCTAGGATCGAACCTCCAACGTTTGTCTTTTTTTTAAACCTGTCCCGTTTGGTTCTTTTGCCATCAGAATTATTGTCTAAAGGCGAAGAAAGATGCCCAACGGATTTACTTTACAAATGGACCATCCCAGGCTTGCCGTAATGGTCCATCTGATTCACCTTTTTATTGTTTATTTTATTTTCACTTGCTGAATACGGGACAGACTTGACTGGGAAAGAAAGGGGAGAGAAAGAAAAAAGAAAAACAGCCTGGAAGAGGGACGGGGAAAAGGGCAAAAAACCAAAAACCAACAGAATAAGCAGACAAAAAAATACATATCGATCACCTGGATCACCTGTTGAGAAAGAAAAAAAGAAAGCAAGCAGAGAAGACGAGAGTAATAAACAAGATCACAATGATATATGGGAATATGACAGTAAATACTAAATATTAAACATTATTGTGCAGCACGTGAGATCGACAGCGCACAGTGTGCTTTGAGGTAATGTCGCAAGCTTTGAAAGCCATTGTAGCAAAACTTCCATACAAGTTACGTGAAAGGTGGAGAACTGTTGTGTGTGGTATGCAAGAGCGAGGCGACAGAAGAGTCAAGTTCAAGGATTTGGTGGAGTTTATTAATAAACAAGCCAAAATTGCACTTCACCCTGTTTTTGGTGACATAAAGGATAGCACCACTGCTAAACCATTCACCATTAAACAAAACAGTAACAAGGATCAGAAAAGGGTTGTAATGAAGAAGTCATTCACCACAAGTGCCATACCATTGGACAATCAGGAGAAAGACACAAAGCCAATGGAAAACACAAATTATGTGAAACCCACTCCACAGGCATGTCTGTTCTGTAACGGTGGGCACATCATAGACCTGTGTGGTAAGTTTAAGGGCAAGGCACACAACGAAAAGTTGGAATTTTTGAAAGGCAAAGGACTGTGTTTTAGCTGTTTGAAGCAAGGTCACATGAGCAAACTTTGTAAGAAAAAGGTGAGCTGTGAGGTATGTTCTCTTGCTCATCATACATTGTTGCATATCAAGAAAAGGGATACAGATGCTGACACAGAGAAGAAAACTAAGAACAGTGAAAGTCAAACGATCTTAAGTGCCTTTGTCTGTGCAGAGTCTGAGGATTGTGGGCCAAATGGGGCCGGGAAGATGACTGCACACTTGCAATAGTTCCTGTACAGGTCAAAGCCAAAAAGGGAAGTGTAGTAGTGCAGACTTACGCCTTCTTGGACCCAGGAAGCTCTGCCACATTCTGTACAGAGGCATTAATGGACAAATTGAAGATCACTGGAAGGAAAACTGACATACTACTGAAAACTATGAATGAAGAGAAACCTGTCTGTGCTCATGTAGTGTCAGGCTTGGAGGTCAGTAGTTTATCTGGTGATGACTTTATTGATCTGCCAGATGTCTTCACACAAAGGACAATACCTGTAGGAAAAGAAAACATACCCCTACAGAAGGATCTCGAAAAGTGGCCTTACCTTAAAGAAGTAAAACTGCCTCAAATTGAGACTGACATTGGATTTGTCAGGGTCCTGGGGCTGAGCGACCCAGGACCCCTGGGCAGTCATGGACCTGTTATATTGTTATGTACTTTTGGTGTTGCTCCCTTTCTCTATGCCTGTGCATATGTGTCTGTGTATGCATATGTGTCTGTGTGTATATGTGTCTCTGTGGGCGCCTTCAGGCCAGGTGGGTGTGGCCCTGCTGGCTGACTGGCCACACCCAAAGCCACACACCTGCTGCTGATCAGGCCTCGTGGGGGGAGCTACTTAAGAGAGTCTTGGAGCTCCCACCGACGGGATCATTGCGTGAGACTCCATGTTAGTCACCCAGTTTAGGTCCAGTTGTTAAGTGCATGCCTGCCATTGTTGAGTGTCCTGACAGCTGCCACTATTGTTTCCCGCAGGAGGAGCGTGGAAGGTCTGAGGAGCAGCGAGCACTGGGAGTGCAGACACGGGAGCAGAGAGCACTAGGAGAACACGACACGGGAGTCTGGGAAAAACACGGGGATTTATTGTTGTGATTTCCACCACTGTAAATAAACGCACTGTTTGCATCGCAGAGCACCGCATCTGGGTCCTCCTTCCCCACATCCCCACGGTCTGCCTGGCGGACCGTGACAGGATTGCTTATCGGAGCAAATGTACCTAAAGCAATGGAGCCATGGGAGGTTGTAAGCAGTGTAGGTAATGGACCGTATGCTGTAAGAACCAAGCTAGGTTGGACTGTTAATGGACCTTTGAGAGAAACTGGCTGTCATGCAGACAAGAGAAACCCAGCCAAGGCTATTGCAAACCGCATATCAGTGAGCCGTTTAGAGAACCTGTGGCTTCAACAGTTCATGGTGGATTTTCCAGAGGGAGGAAAACATGATGAAGTGGAAATGTCAAGAGAGGACCATCAGTTTATGGACATGGTCATGGAATCTGCAAAACTGATGGATGGCCACTATACAATATGTCTACCTCTGAAGAACAGATTGGTCAACATGCCAAATAATCGCTCAGTCGCTGAACAACGAGCACGTAACTTGAGGCTTAAATTTCTCAGGAATGAGTGCTTCCGACAAGAGTACACAGCCTTCATGGAAGACCTTCTTAACAAGGGCTATGCAGTACAACTGTCAAATGATGAACTGGCGCACAAAGAAGGAAAAGTGTGGTATATACCCCATCACGCCGTGTACCACCCTGTGAAGCAGAAATTAAGAGTTGTGTTCGACTGTGCAGCATCCTATCAGGGCACATCCCTGAACGATCAACTTCTTCAGGGTCCAGATTTGACCAGCAGTCTCATTGGTGTTGTCATACGATTTAGACAGGAACCTGTTGCAATTATGGCAGACGTTGAAGCAATGTTTCACCAGGTGAAGGTGCCCGACGGTGACTCTGACTTACTCAGGTTCCTCTGGTGGACAGGTGGCGACTGCAATCAAGCTTTGACTGAGCACAAGATGACTGTGCATTTGTTTGGGGCCACATCCTCACCCAGTTGCGCCAATTTCGCTTTGAGGAAGTGTGCTGAAGACCAGAGTAGGCAGTTCAGAGCTGAAGTTGTTCAAACAGTCTTGCAGAACTTTTACGTTGATGACTGTCTCAAGTCTGTCGCTACGGAGGAGGCAGCTATATCAATGTGTCAAGATCTAATGAAAATCTGTGCCAACGGAGGCTTCCGTCTCAACAAGTGGGTGAGCAACCGAAGGAAAGTGCTTGATTCCATCCCAAAGTCTGAACTGGCAGCAGAAATGAAAACCCTGGACCTGGATCATGGCAAACTGCCACTTGAGAGGGCCCTTGGTCTCAATTGGTGTGTTGAGTCAGACACATTCAGATTTAAGATCAACATCAAAGATCGCCCATTCACAAGAAGAGGACTTCTTTCTGTCATTGGATCAGTGTATGACCCATTAGGCATTTTGGCGCCAGTGGTCTTGCCAGCAAAGATTATCCTGCAGGAATTGTGGAGATTGAAGATCGGGTGGGATGACGACTTACCTGAGCACATAAAGAGGCGGTGGACTGACTGGTTAACCAGCCTTCCCGCTTTGGAACACTTCTCAGTTGCAAGATGTTTCAAGCCTAAAGATTTTGGAAATTATGTATTTGCACAACTACATCACTTTGCAGATGCAAGTGAAGATGCATATGGCTCAGTCAGCTACCTACTCATG
Organism: Oreochromis grahami; assembly: GCA_029532605.1. Classification (NCBI taxonomy): domain Eukaryota; kingdom Metazoa; phylum Chordata; class Actinopteri; order Cichliformes; family Cichlidae; genus Oreochromis; species Oreochromis grahami. The sequence goes on along the minus strand of JAQSNX010009659.1, from coordinate 9,978 downwards.
CGTAACACGAGCAATGAGACACAATGTGCATTTATGATGGGCAAGTCCAGAGTGGCGCCTCTCAGGCCTCCTACCATACCCCGTCTGGAATTAACTGCTGCTACAGTAGCCATTAGGATGGATAGTGTCCTGAGAAGAGAGCTACAACTGAACCTTGCAGAATCAGTGTTTTGGACAGACAGTACTGTGGTGCTCCAGTATCTCCGGAATGAGACCACGCGTTTTCGTACGTTTGTGGCAAACAGAGTTGCAGCTATCCTGAAAGGATCTGATGTGGAACAGTGGAAACACATCAGCACAGACAAGAATCCTGCTGACTGCGCCTCAAGAGGGCAAAGAGTAGATGAATTTATGAAGAACAGAACGTGGGTGTCTGGGCCAGATTTTCTTCGCAGTCCAATAGAGTTTTGGCCTAACACTCCACTGAATTGTTCGGAAATCACTTCTGGTGATCCTGAGATCAAGAGAGCCACAGTAAACAAGATAGAGGTGGAAGAAAATGTTACTGCATTCAAGAGACTGATAAATTACTTCTCATCATGGATGAAGTTGAAAAGAGCGGTGGCGTGGTTCCTGAAACTTAAAGCCTTACTTTGGAGTCTCTGTCAAAAACGTAAAGAGCTATGCGTAACCAGTGTGAAGAATAGCTTAGACAATGATCGACAGCTGATGCAAAGTCAGATTGACAGTTTCAGGACAAGCTTTAAGCCTACACAAATTTCAGTGGAAGACCTGAATCAAGCAGAGCTCGATATAATCAGATTTTGCCAAAAGGAGAAATTCTCGGAAGAGGTTTCAGCTCTACACAAGGGACAAAGTGTGAAGCGCAATAGCCACTTATACAAACTGAACCCTGTACTACAGGAAGTTCTGTTGAAAGTTGGTGGAAGACTGAGCTGGGCAGCTATGCCGGAAATCGCTAAGCAGCCTATTATCTTGTCTACAGACTTTCACATTTCTGACTTAGTCCTCCAACAGATACATGAAGAAACTGGTCATGGAGGGCGCAATCACATGCTCTCTGAATTGCGACAGAAGTTTTGGATCCCAAGTGCCAACACAGCCATTAGAAAGATCATCGTGAAGTGTGTGAAATGTCGTCGCTTGCATGGGAGAGTTGGGAAACAACTGATGGCTGATCTTCCACAAGAGCGAGTGTTGCCAGATGATCCACCCTTCACCCGGGTTGGTGTAGACTACTTCGGCCTATTTGAAGTAAGACGTAGAAGAACCATCTTAAAAAGATACGGTGTCATATTCACTTGTTTAGCGGTTCGTGCAGTGCACATAGAGCTGGCCTCATCATTAGACACAGATTCATGCATAAATGCAATCCGGCGCTTCATAGCACGGAGAGGACAAGTGAAGGAGATTCGCTCAGATAATGGGACGAATTTTGTTGCTGCCAATCGTGAGCTGAAGGAAGCAATTGCTGACTGGAATACCTCACCATTTCAGCATCTATTTCAACAGCATGGAATTAAGTGGACATTTAACCCTCCCACTGCTTCACATCATGGTGGAGCATGGGAGAGGTTGATAAGATCAATACGAAAAGTGCTGAATTCTACTGTGAGAGAACAAGTTCTGGAAGAAGAATGCCTTCATACAGTCTTATGTGAGGCAGAGTCGATCATCAACAGCCGACCAATCACCAGGGCGTCAAGCGACCCAAATGATTTGGAGGCTCTGACACCTAATCATCTTTTGTTGTTGAAAACAAAACCTTCATTGCCTCCAGGATTGTTTGACCAGAATGACCTCTACTCACGACGTAGATGGAAACAGGTGCAATACATGTCCAATCTATTTTGGAAGAGATGGACTAAAGAATACCTACCTCAGCTTCAGGAACGTCAGCGGTGGGCCACAGCATCAAGAAACTTTGCAGAAGGAGATGTTGTTCTTCTTGTGGACGACTGTGCACCACAAAACTCATGGATTATGGGAAAGATCATCAAAACAGTTCCAGACAAGAAGGGTCTCGTTCGTCGAGTCCGGATTAAGACAAAGACTAATGTTTTGGACAGACCCATCACCAAGATTTGTCTGCTTGTGGAATCTGAATGGGCTAGTGGTAAAGACTAAGCCCCTACGATGAGCCATGTGCTAGCAACCTCTGGCTCTTTCCTTCTTTCTCTCTTTCCTTTTTTTCTTTCTTATTCTTTTTCATCTGTTCTTTTGGAAATGGACAAAAACCAGCCTTAATATACTTTGCAAAGCTGATTGGCAAAGTATTGGGCAATTCATTTGTCTATAAATAATATTTTGTCATGTGCTTAAACATTGGATATGTCTAACGTGGTTCATATTAAGTTTGTAAAGTTAAAAAAAATGTGGTAATTGTTCTAAGGCAATACATTATTAGAACAATTAGGGGCCGGTAATGTAAGCGCCAGACATCTGCTTTATATTTTTATTTACGATTGAGTTCATGTTTGTTTATAATTCATAGATTCATTACATAAGTCATCTTTTCAGGATTAATAAATGTGAAAATATATGTGTTTACATAAAGTAATTTTAAGTTACTGTTTTGGGATTGGAACCTAAAGGGGGTACCTCTCACTTTAAGTATGTAAGTGCAATAGTAGCATGAAACCCTGTATGAGAGGGAAGGGGAGGAGCATGGAGAGAGAGGTTAGGAGTCTCACGGTTTTCTGACCGTGTGCACAGGTAGTTCTGGATTACTGCTATTTTTTGGAACTTTCATGCTTTTTAGGAAGGAGTTCATTGTTACATCCTCGGTTTGTAATAAATAAACAGTCTTCAAATCATAATGCAACTGGAAGCATTTCTTTTGGAAACCAGGAACACGCGTCAGCCATAGACTCCCTTTTTGAACTTGGTTTATTGGAAATTACCCTACAAGTAGGGTATATCACTAGAATTACTGAGCCTTTTTTTCCCTGGTGCAAGTCCCTACTACTAGATTTACCAGCCATGCGCAAATTTGCGTAAATTCCCCCGACCCTAACACCTCTTGGCACCCCGCTGAGATTTTCACAGGTCTTCAGCTCCATTGTTCTCCTGCTTTTGTTGTGCAAACACACCCACCCCCAACCCCCAACCATGAGAGATTCAGGTCTTTCCTTTCCTGCAAGGCTACTTTCCTTCCTTACCTGCAGCGTACAATACACCATGGTAGTTTCTATGTGCAATATTTCTCATATGCAATATTAGTTCTTGTCAATCCTTGTCACTACATTGGATGCCTGGCCATAAACATATATACACAGAGTTGTACATACATTTATATAGCCACACCTTACATAATATGCATAAAGTCGAGTTATATTGTGAGATTATTCTGTTATCATATGTTACCTTATATCTGTAATCAAAGTAGTTGAATTACAAACCGGATTCCAAAAAAGTTGGGACACTAAACAAATTGTGAATAAAAACTGAATGCAATGATGTGGAGATGGCAAATGTGAATATTCCATTCAGAACAGAACGTAGGTGACAGATCAAAAGTTTAATCCGAGAAAATGTATCATTTTAAAGGAAAAATATGTTGATTCAAAATTTCACGGTGTCAACAAATCCCAAAAAAGTTGGGACAAGTAGCAATAAGAGGCTGGAAAAAGTAAATTTGAGCATAACGAAGAGCTGGAAGACCAATTAACACTAATTAGGTTAATTGGCAACATGATTGGGTATAAAAAGAGCTTCTCAGAGCGGCAGTGTCTCTCAGAAGCCAAGATGGGTAGAGGATCACCAATTCCCACAATGTTGCGCAGAAAGATAGTGGAGCAATATCAGAAAGGTGTTACCCAGCGAAAAATTGCAAAGACTTTGCAGTTATCATCATCAACTGTGCATAACATCATCCGAAGATTCAGAGAATCTGGAACAATCTCTGTGCGTAAGGGTCAAGGGCGTAAACCCATACTGGACGCCCGTGATCTCCGGGCCCTTAAACGACACTGCACCACAAACAGGAATGCTACTGTAAAGGAAATCACAGAATGGGCTCAGGAATACTTCCAGAAACCATTGTCAGTGAACACAATCCACCGTGCCATCCGCCGTTGCCAGCTGAAACTCTACAGTGCAAAGAAGAAGCCATTTCTAAGCAAGATCCACAAGCTCAGGCGTTTTCACTGGGCCAGGGATCATGTAAAATGGAGCGTGGCAAAATGGAAGACTGTTCTGTGGTCAGACGAGTCACGATTCGAAGTTCTTTTTGGAAATGTGGGACGCCATGTCATCCGGACCAAAGAGGACAAGGACAACCCAAGTTGTTATCAACGCTCAGTTCAGAAGCCTGCGTCTCTGATGGTATGGGGTTGCATGAGTGCGTGTGGCATGGGCAGCTTGCATGTCTGGAAAGGCACCATCAATGCAGAAAAATATATTCAGGTTCTAGAACAACATATGCTCCCATCCAGACGTCATCTCTTTCAGGGAAGACCCTGCATTTTTCAACAAGATAATGCCAGACCACACGCATCAATCATAACATCATGGCTGTGTAGGAGAAGGATCCGGGTACTGAAATGGCCAGTCTGCAGTCCAGATCTTTCACCTATAGAGAACATTTGGCGCATCATAGAGAGGAAGGTGCGACAAAGAAGGCCCAAGACGATTGAACAGTTAGAGGCCTGTATTAGACACGAATGGGAGAGCATTCCTATTGCTAAACTTGAGAAACTGGTCTCCTCGGTCCCCAGATGTCTGTTGAGTGTTGTAAGAAGAAGGGGAGATGCCACACAGTGGTGAAAATGGCCTTGTCCCAACTTTTTTGGGATTTGTTGACACCATGACATTTTGAATCACCATATTTTTCCCTTCAGATGATAAATTTTCTCAGTTTCAACTTTTGTGCCATGATTTATGTTCTATTCTGAATAACATATTGACATTTGCCATCTCCACATCATTGCATTCAGTTTTTATGCACAATTTGTTTAGTGTCCCAACTTTTTTGGAATCCGGTTTGTATGATACTGCTGTAGATCATATTATACCCCTTAATATAGAGTGTGTGATCAGTATGTAGTTTTAGATTGCATTATACTTCTGACTTAAAAGAGTGTGAAAATCATTAGATCTATTGGATTGACCTGTATTACTCGACACTGTTGAAGGTGTTACACTGTTTCTTGACATTTCATACTGCTGAATCATGGAGAGAATGTTGGGTGCAGAGGGCCTTGTACTGATAATGGGAGAAACAGACTACATTCCATACCCCCACCTTTACAGAGAGCAGAAAGACAGGGAGCCAAGGTCATAACTTAGGCGCCGTAATAGAGAAAGAATGTGAATGTTTAGGCTTTTACGACTAGGTGGGGGCTACTAGCGGCTATAAAAGGCTGAGTAACCCGTCACCATTTTGAGACTTGCGGTGACCCTCTGCAGGCAGGTCTCCCCATCATGATGGTTCTTATGCTCATAAAGTGTTGAAATGTATGGAATAAATAATTGTTGATTGAGCATATATACACCGAGTATTGTCCTTCCTTCAGCCCAAAGATTAAAAGAATTGGGAGATTTTAACAACTTGGTGCCGTGACCCGGATCTTTGGCGTGCTGAGGAGGGGCAGATTTGGCCTGTGGTGAGATCGTGGGGCGAGGCGAACAGAAAGGACCGGTCCAAACAGAAAGGTAAGCACAGCCTGTTGTATTATAAATACCAAATGTGCATATTGGGCTTTCCAAATTAATCTGTTCGCTGAGTTACACGTATTTTCACATTAAATTTGTCGGTGTCTGGTTTTTGGCACGAGATACTAACAACAAAAGTTGAGGCTAAATTCCAGTATGTTAGATAAACTGCTTCTACCAAGAAACTAATAATATACTACGTTGAGCTAGTTGCAGTTTAATTGCTTCTACCAAGAAACTAATAATATACTACGTTGAGCTAGTTGCAGCCCACTTTACCTTCCACATTTAACTTTGTCTAAGACTGGCTTCTGTAGCAATAATACATTAGAATCTTTTGAAGAGGCGGCCATATGTCCAGTACATTGAATAGAGGTTTTGAAGTGGGTTATGGTGTCGGATATAAGCCCTCGTTGATGCGGTCATAAAATTAGTACAGAATTAAGGTTAAGCAGATACTGGCTTACGGTGTCGGTTAAGCGCTAGCAACGCGTAATGCGAAACACGTCCATAGGTTTTGGTTTATGATGCGGCCGTGTTCTGGTGATGCGGCCGTAAGTACAGTAGTGAGGGGTTGCTGGTTTCAGCACATTGAATAGAGGTTAGACGGTGGTTTATGGTGTCGGTTAAGCCTCGAGGGTTGCGGCCATAAAATTATAAGTAAAATATTTACTTCACCCCGATTAAAGGTAAAGCAGACGCTGGTTTATGGTGTCGGTTTTGAGCCTCGGGGACGTGCATCACTTCTGATTATGATGCGATTTTGCCCCGTGGTGGCGGCCATAAGCACAGTGAAAGGGGTACCTGGTATATGGTGCGGTTGTGCTTCGAAAGAGTTCTAACAGTTGAGTTCAGAGGTTTCTGTGTAAATTTCCGCTGATGAAAAGCGCTCTCTGTGGGTCTCACTGCTGGTGAGGCGCGCTCTGGGCGTTGTGTGTGTGAAGCGCGCTCTGGGTGCAGTTCTGTGTGTGGGGCGCGCTCTGGGTGTGTTTCCGTGTGTGAAGCGTGAACACAGTGACAGTGGCGGTTGATGTGTGATTAGGAGGACACTAGAGTAAAGACACATTTTAGGATCAAAGGTTGATACCTAGTGTACCTGTGGAAATTAATTTTGCCCTGGGGTTGGCTCCCCCACCGTACGTCGGACGCGGCGTACGGACCAGCGGCGTCTGGAGGTCCAGGCTTATCACCTGATAGCTGAGGGCCCTCAAACGATAACAGAATAACACTGGAACGGCCGTGTAATCACGGGTTCACATTTATTCTGGACTAGACCAAGACACATTTTGCGATCAAAGGTTGAGCTCTAGAGTAGTCAAAGAAAAAAGGTTGAATTCCTCGTTTCAGTGGTTGAAATTGTTGTGTGCCTGTCCCCTGACGAGTGTGAAATTAAAAAAAGAGGGAATTTGGAGCCACATAGAGATAGACGGGCATAATTGGGTGTATTACTCTGTGGTGTAATAAAAAATAATAAAAAAAGGGGAGAGAGAGAGTAAGAGGTGTGTAGTGGAGAATTATTGAGAAGCAGAGAGAGGAATGTGTTGGGAGACTGGCGTGCAGGTTGCGCTGTCAAGGTGGGCGTGTTGCCTGCTTATCTGTTTAACAGTGATGAAAATGATATTAAATAAATCTCTTAGTGTGTTAATACAGGAAGCTACGGACCTGGACCAACTGCCCCCACAAGCACAGCGGCTGAAGCAAAATTATAAGTAATGGGAACCACACCCAGCAAGAATCAGCAGCTGTGAAACAGACAGCAGCGAGGAGAGATTTAGAGGAGAAATGAAGGTTTTAAGAGCACATGAAATTGGGTTGAATTTTGGGGCCAACGGACTTGTGGAGGTTGGGAAGGCGTCCGGAGCATCACAACAAGAGGTGAAACAAAAACACACGAGCAGAGAAATGTGAGAGAAAGGCTCCTTTTAAGGTAATGCCTAGTTTGAGAAAAAGTTAAAATTAACCTGCCTAAAAATGCACACACATGCAATGAAAAAACAGCTTACACTCATGAACATGTGAAGATTTTCCAGCAAGGTTAAAGCAGCAAAAATTAGCATACACCTGTTGTTTTTTAATGATGAAGTTTATCCATTACTAACAAATAAACCCTCTAGGTTGCAGGACAACAATTTAACTTCAAAGAAAAAGAAAATAAAGAGACTGGTATGACCAACCAGTGATGAAACAACAAATTTAGTGGTTAAGAGTCAAACTGTGAGATGTTTTCTGATGATTGAACAACACAAGTGATTACTGACGGAAAGAAAATTCTCTTTTGTGAATTTAAACATGATCTTAAGAATTTGAACATGTGCAGGTTGTCCTGTCAACTTGGTGGGTTATGAGTTGATTATATCGTGAGGAAGAGGAAAAAAAGAAAAAAAAAAAAAGGGGGGGGGGGGAGAAGGCTGACACAGGGCCTGGCCCGGTGTTTCTCCCCTCTCGTTGTAACACAGCCAACACAAGATCATTTTCCTGTTCGTACACTTCTGGTTGTTTTGGTTTTGTTTTGTTTTGTTTTGTTTTTTTTTCTCTTTATGTTTAATTACAGGCTGCTCTGCCGGCCCTGAAAGCCGAGGCTGACCTGGACTCCTGCTCTCCCCCAGGGCTGGACTGGGACAAAAGATCGGCCCGGGCATTTTTGACTAGAGACCGGCCCACCAGGATAGAGATTGAAAAAGTGACGTCATTCAGGGGTAAAACCGCAAAGGATTCTGGGAACTTGAGTGAAGAGGTACTAGCGCACGCAGGCTTTCAATTGAACTCAGTTACACAGCGATAAAAAGAAACCCAAAAAATGGCAAGAAGCTGTTGTATTATTAACTGCAATAGCCGGTCGCATGACAGCCACGGGAAGCCGACGGGTAAAGAGATCGTTTTTTTTATCGGATTACGTAGTTGAAGAGAAATTTTTTAAGCCATGTTTCTGAAGTAAGAGCAGACGGATGGTCTGGATATACCAAATATAACGTCTCAGAACACTCCAGCTCACATGTTAGTCTGCTCCAAGCATTCCCACAAAGGTCAGTGTTTTGTAGTAGTTAATACGTCACTTTTCTTAACATAATTGGTGATATAGGTTACAAGCAAGTCTGGCACTGAACAGAAATTGTCGCGCTATGCTCCTTTATTTATTGTGCATAAATAGTGAATTGTCCTGACACAATATTGCGTTTCGCTTCTGTTATTACCACGGTACATTGACAAAAACATATACTTTTATTCACAGGATAAAACAGTTGTTTTGTATCACTAATTGTCCAGTGCGTTTACAGCATACAATATTATTGTCACTGCTACATTTCTGTAATGCGTATCAGAAATTATTTCCACTACTAATTAATTACCGTTGAGCTCAAAGGTTATATTAATAAACGGTTAACGAATGTGTATTTATGACGACGATTTGTGAGACTGGTAAACTTATCTTTGTTTGTACGATGGTCTTTCATTCTACACGGTGCATTTCAAGGTCCTGTACCCATCCGTCGGTAAACTGTACCCGGACTTGTTGCAGTGACCTGAAGTTACTAAAAACTTCATGAGTGTATGCACTCACTCCAAGAACGTATAATTATAAATCTGAGCGTGGTGAAAGTTGGGCAGCACGCTAACGTCTTTTGTCCACTCTGTGTGCTCGTAAGGGTCTGACCCTCTCACTCCTTTGATTTTTTCCTCATATCTTTTCTTTGCCTTTTCGTCGAGTCTGTCTTTGTACGGACCGGCATTGTTCTCCTTAGTTTTGTACATTCCTTTTTTGTGCGGCAAAAAAAAAATCAAGAAGGTATTGGAACCGGAGAATGAACTTTTTGCGGTGCTACAAATGCTTGCATTTGATGCGGTACTTGGATTGTTTTGCCTCGAGTTCCCGGCATGCAATGCGCGAAAGTCACGTGATCTGTCAATCGCTATAGGAAAAACCTTAAATTAAGACCAAGAACACTAGAGGTGAGACATGATCATTAATTAATATTAAAATTAATAAATGACAGATTTAGTGATATTTTCATAAACACCTCCTTTCCTTTTTTTGTTCTCCATTTTCTTTAGTTCGTCTATAACAGGGGTCTGCAACCTTTTACACCCAAAGAGCCACTTGGACCCAGTTTCCACGCAAAAGAAAACAGTGGGAGCCGCAAATACTTTTTGACATCTAAAATGAAGATAACACTGTATATATTGTTTTCTACCTTTGTGTGAACAACTAAGGTGTGCTGCTTATGAAATCCATGAAGTGCTACAGAGAAAATTAAATTATGTTTATGTAATCAACACATTTTGAACTCTTAAAGAAATATAACAAAAGCAAAGACACCCAGCTGAACTAAAATGATCCATGTAGCAAACAAAAACTGTTGTGAG
>JAQSNX010009656.1:0-10870 GCA_029532605.1 Oreochromis grahami | reverse complement strand
CCCACCTCACATCCCTCCCAGGCAGAGAGTTCTGATGTTTGTGGCCTGAGATGGTTCTGAGGCCTCTCCAGACTTCACCAACGTTATTTTGCTGAAGCTGGTTCTCCATCTTTTGCCTGTAGCTGTCCTTCCCATTCCTTATCAGTCCCCTCAGCTCTCTCTGCACCCTTTTCAACTCCTCTTTGTCTTTGGATTTGAAGGCCCTCCTCTTCTGCTTGAGGACAGCTTTAATTTCTGTGGTAATCCAAGGTTTGTTGTTGGAGAAACACCGTACAGTCCTGGTAGGTACGGTGTTATCCACACAGAAATTAATATAGTCAGTAATGCATGTAGTAAGGCTGTCGATGTCCTCTCCGTGGTCGTCACAGATCACCTCCCACACAGCCTCTTCAGCATTGGCATACAGTAGGTCCAGTGTTTTATTGTCTCTGGTTGGGCAGGTCACATACTGGGTGAAGGTGGGCAGTGTGGAGTCCAGTGAGGCATGATTGAAGTCCCCTGATATTATGAGGAGGGCTCTCGGAGATTGTGTTTGCAGTCTGCTGACCACTGAGTGGAGAGAGTCACAGGCTGCATCCGCGTTGGCCGAGGGGGGGACATACGCTGTTATCGCGATAACATGCGAGAATTCCCGGGTACGGTAGTACGGACGCATGCTAACGGCTAACAGCTCAATGTCTCTGCTGCAGAGTTGTTCTTTCACAGTGATGTGCCCGGGGTTACACCATCTGTCATTCACAAACGCTGTCAGTCCCCCTCCTTTCCTCTTACCGCTGTCTCTCGTCCTGTCCGCTCGCAGCAGCTGGAATCCCGGTAGTGTCACGCTCGTGTCCGGAGTTAGCGGTGTTAGCCACGACTCCGTTAGCATCATGATGCTACATTGCCGGTACTCCCTCTGTGACCAGGTTAGCGATGTGAGCTCATCCATCTTATTGGGCAAAGATCGTACATTTCCAATAATTACAGAAGGAAGAGATGGTCGATAATGTCTCCTTCTCGGGCGCTCCTTCCCAGCACGACACCCCCGTCTTTTCCTCCTCAGCTCGCTGGGAATGTCGGGTCTGTCCGCCGGCAGTACCGCTGTAGGACGCAGCGCTAACAGCTGATCCTTACTGTAAACAAAGGATCCCTGCTCTGGGTCACCAGACACGGGTGAAAAAAGTAGAAAAAAACTAAGAAAAACGACCAGAACTAGCACAAAGCGGTAGAACATGGTTGCAGAGTCTAATTACTAATACGTTAGTTATAAAAAATTACGAGAAGAAAAGATAAGAAAGAAAGAAACTCAGAATGAGCAGAGCTGCTGTAACAGGCTGCCTGTTACAGCGACAAGTGATAGCAACATCAGGATAAAGGAATAAAAGAACCTTGAGAAGTGCCGAGGGCTGAGAGAGGAGCTTGAGAAGATGTGGAGGGTGAAGGTAACAGTGGTCTCTGTGCATTCTTGGAGCACTTGGGGCAGTGAGCAGATCCCAGGAACAACATCCGAGATCTCTGTCCAGGAAAGCACAGTCCTAGGAACAGCAAAGATATTGCACAGGACCTTCAAGCCTTGGCTAGAGGATTTGAAGGGTAAAGGCTGCCCCCAGGGTGAGTTTCTCAGCTGTCCTTTAGTTTTTTTACTGTGACATGATTCTTAGGAAGCTCTTAGTCTAGCCATGATTTTTCTCTGAGAAAATCCTTATTTTTATAAGACTGATATGAATAATACAGGAAAGACAGAATGTGAAAAATGAATGTAGGAGATCCTCACAGGATTTAATTTAAGTACAAGAGTGTGCTGTAAAACAAGAGAAGATGCCCACTTGGAAAAACATACTCATCATATGACTCCACTGTTTGGGTTGGGTGATGCCAACGAGTCCTCTGGTCTTAGAGGACTGGTCTACATCCCTCAGTCTAAAAGTGAAACTGCTGCTGGTGCACAACCCCTTTTGAAAATGTGTCACTGTAATGCACAGTTATGATAGTTGTGATAGTGTTTAATTAAGGACTCTAGCAAAGGTCATCCATGGCCATCCTTTGTTAAACATATGATAAAACACTGATAGCTGACTGAACACTTCATCTCTATAACTACTGCAAGAGAAGCAGGGGAAAGTTGAATTAATGTGAAGACCTCGGTCCTTGTGGTTCCTTTTTAGCCCAAGATGCTACTTCACAACATACCTTTGAGGATAGATCATCTCTCATCGATGAAAAGCAGAAAGTGGTCTTGTATCCAATTAGATTTGACCTTTCTCCTGGAAGAGAGAGCAGTCCGGTCTTAACCATGATCTAATTACCTGATGAGGTATCAGACGGGGCTGATAGTCACTAAACATAGTTTTACGTTGAACACATTATTAAGGAGATGTCAGGAAACAAAAGCTAATAAGTAGGAGGTGTGTTGATTGTTCTGTTGCATTAGACTGATGATGTGATAGGCTGATAGTTATTTAAGCCTCAAATCTGTCATTCACAAGTTCAGCTCAGCCAGTACAGTTTGCCTCTTTGATACAACAGGTAACAAAGTGATAACCAATGTGGTCACCAATGGATAAAACAAGCTTTGTGTAGTGACTGAATATTTTTTTGTGTTGTTAATCTGCTATGCTGCCCTTTGGAAACCAAAACATCTGTTTCCCACCTATTAGTTTTTTCAATATTTTCTTTGTAATTTCTTTTGTAATAATGTTTTTTTTTTGTTTTAAGATCTGAAGACATAAAAACTTAGTGCTGCACAGGTTTAAAACCTCTCAAGTCAAATTTGTTATTTGCCTCAAAAGGCAAATTGGGCAAAGTTATCATGTTAGGTTAGCCTTCAAACAGGTGACTTTTGTTTTTTTTTTTTTATGGAGTATCAGACCCCATTCACACACACACACACACACACACACACACACACACACACACACACACACACACACACACACAATGTGTTGTAATATATAACAACTTTGTCAACACCTAACCTTTGTCCTTTGTCACTGTATGTAAAGCTTTTCAGTTCTTTAAAGCTTTCGACCATCTCTTCATGTTTTCTTCCTTATGCTGGAAGCTTGTTTCAGACAAAGGACGACTGAGTGTTTATACTGGTCTTTCAATAACGTACAGCGCTTTCAGAGTGGTAATGGAAGGTGGAAAGTCTGAATTTTTTTGTTCTGCTTATTCTCTTATTCTTGGGTGGAAACATCATTTCAAGAGATTTCTTTATTACCAAGCAATTAAGCAGGTGAAAGAATGATTTCCTTCATTAGTCTTCTTATTGAATATCAGTTATGAGTCAAAAAAGCTAAGCTGCAGTGCTGGTTTAGCTCAATGGTTTGAGGAGCCAACACATGTGCTGAACCCAGACTTCTTCACTGTGGGTCTGAGTTGTATCTTCACAGTGTATCTTCCCCCTGGCACCATAAAGTTGGGTATCTGCAGAGCCCTTTTATTTAGTTATGTGTTTTTATATTTACTGCATCTTGCATCAGTAGCTAGCAGTCGAGCTAACATAGCGTGGTGGAAGCTAACAGCACAAGTTAAAAGTCTGAATGATTTTCACACCTGCTGTCCCAGCAGCTGTTCTTCATATACTTGCAGTAGTTTGGAACTTAACAAAGTGCAGTAGTGAGATTTTATGACTTCAGAGCTTTCATTGCACTAAAAACAAAGATTTGGTGTTTCTTATAAGCTGCACACAGAGCAGGTTTTTCTGTGTAATTTGCACTGAGAGCAAGGAAATGAGAAACTAGTGTGACTGTAAACAAAATCAGTTTACAGTACAATTACAATAATCATCTGAAATCAGACTAACATAAACAATACTTTTTATACTTTAGGAACTAATGAAGTCCAGCTAAGCCTTCATTGCCTAACACTGCTACCTACTACTGCCAGTTCCAGAGGAAGAGAAAAATTATGTGGCCAGATAGATTGTTTAACTACAATAGTTTACTTTAAATGCCTTGGGAATTGAAAAATCTCACAAATAGCAAAGTTAAGTAGGTTAGTAGTTTAACACTGAGAATGTGAACCTGTGATTAAATGAGTCAGGCAATTTGTTTTTGTCTTACATTCTTTTCTAATACATTTTAAGGACAGAGAACATAACTGTCAAAATAATTAGAATGAATGTTACAATAAAAAAATATGTTATCATTGATGAACACAGATTACAGCTGCTTGAAATGAACAGATCCTCTGGATCTCTCTGCTCAGTGATGCAGCAAGAAAAACAGGATGAAGACGAGGCAGACATGATTCCAATAAAAATGGTAATGTTGTCAGACTGTTATTATGTTATACATGGGTGACAGCAGTGTTGGTTTGTGTGTTTGCAATTTAGGAACCAATTTACCTGCAATTACACCTGTCTACTACTCGAAGGTTATTGGTTTGTCTGGTCAGGACGCTCCAACAGCTGACTTAGACTTCCGCTGTAGAGCCTTCGATGCAACCGATGCTGTTACCAGCACTGATGGTTGTGTGCAGTGCATTATGGGCTAATAATCTTGTGCCTGAGTCCAAGTGTTTTATATGTAGTGCCAGCCACAGCAGAAGCAAATAAAATGCTGAAAAACATTTTCTTCTTCTTTTAAATCTTCTTACATCCATCTGATAGTTTTGGCAACCCTCCATGAATTTAATGACATCTGTGATTCCTTATATTGAGGAGATGTTTATTATTAAAAAGCTTGGCCAAAAATGAGTAATATAAAATTTAAAAAAACATGTAATATTATGTATATTATTTTTAGTCTGTACTGGTAATCTCAGGATACTTTAAATGTACTGTAACACTCTGCTGTAGCTAACTGTAGCTTACTGTACAATATAAAGCGCCTTGAGGCGACTTTTGTTGTGATTTGGCGCTATATAAATAAAATTGAATTGAATTGAATCGTCCGTTAGTCGAACCTCGGATACAGGAGGAACAATGCGGTTTTCGTCCTGGTCGCGGAACACTGGACCAGCTCTTTATCCTCTCGAGGATACTTGAGGGTGCATGGGAGTTTGCCCAACCAGTCTACATGTGTCTTGTGGACTTGGAGAAGGCATTTGACCGTGTCCCTCGGGGTGTCCTGTGGGAGGTGTTGCGGGAGTATGGGGTGTCTGGCCCACTGCTACGGGCCATTCGATCCCTATACAACCGTTGTAAGAGTTTGGTTCGCATTGCCGGCAATAAGTCGGACTCGTTTCCGGTGGGTGATGGGCTCCGCCAGGGCTGCCCTTTATCACCGATTCTGTTCATAGTTTATTACTATTCTTTTATTATATATATATATATAATAAAAGAATGTTAAAATATATATATATATATAATATATATATATATACATACTATATGTATATATATTTATATATATATATATATATATATACATATATATATATATGTATATATATATATATATATATATGTATATATATATCCAAATATGTATATATAATATATACAAACTATATATATATATATACATATATATAGTTTATTACTATTATTCTCAGCCGGAAAAGGGTCCCCACTCCGGGTCGGGGATGAGTTCCTGCCCCAAGTGGAGGAGTTTAAGTATCTCGGGGTCTTGTTCGCGAGTGATGGGAGAAGGGAGCCGGAGATCGACAGACGGATTGGTGCTGCGGCTGCAGTGATGCGGACGCTGCACCGGTCCGTTGTGGTGAAGAGGGAGCTGAGTGTAAAAGCGAAGCTCTCAATTTACCGGTCGATCTACGTTCCGACCCTCACCTATGGCCACTAGCTGTGGGTAGTGACCGAAAGAACGAGATCGCGGATACAAGCGGCAGAAATGAGCTTCCTCCAAAGGGTGGCTGGCCTCTCCCTTAGAGATAGGGTGAGAAGTTCGGCCATCCGGGAGGGGCTCAGAGTAGAGCCGCTGCTCCTCCACATCGAAAGGAGCCAGTTGAGGTGGTTCGGGCATCTGACAAGGATGCCCCCTGGGCGCCTCCTGGGTGAGGTGTTCCGGGTATGTCCCACCGGGAGGAGGCCCCGGGGCAGATCCAGGACGCGCTGGAGAGATTATATCTCTCGGCTGGCCTGGGAACGCCTTGGTGTTCCCCCGGATGAGCTGGAGGAGGTGGCTGGGGAGAGGGAGGTCTGGGCTTCTCTGCTTAGGCTGCTGCCCCCGCAACCCGACCTCGGATAAAGCGGATGAGGATGGATGGATGAATTGAATTGAACTGTAGTACTGGTAAGCTAGCTTGGTTAGCAAGTTATAAACTTTAATTATTTGGGAAAAACCAGAATGGATGAACTGGAAAAACTAGAAAGCTGACACATAAAATTCAGCTGTGATGGATGGATGAAAAACTAACCTCAGCCAACAGAGGAAAAAAATGTAACTATCGAGATCACAACTGTTTTGTACGAGGTTGTAATTATGTTTATTTATTGTCAGTCATGCTAAAATCTTCAACATATTTTGGCTCTTCTCCCAATTATAATGGACTGTAGAGAGATTTTAATTCAATTCAGTTTTATTTATTTAGTGCCAAATCTCAACAGAAAGTAACATGAACTTACAATAATAGGTGGACACAAAAGCATATTGTAAAGTGAGTGGACAGACCTCCATTATAATGGTAAACACATACACCGTGGGACGCAGTGCAGTGCAGTCTGTGACAGGAGCTCCTCCTAGCAGTGTGGAACAGTGCTGCACACACAACAAGATGTGTGAGGGAAAGAGAAATATCTATAGTCACCAAAGGGCTGAGATTACAGAAGCAAGCACTTTCCACTCTAACCAAACCGCAGGGTCCAGTGTCACAGATGACAAGACTCAGCATCAATATGGATGAGGAGGAGAGCTGTTGTGGTGCTGGAGCCGCTGGAGCCGCTGGAGTGAGGCCACCCGGTCACTGCAGCAGCAGCGGTGACAAGCTTTCTTCTGTAGCCACCAGTGCAGCCAAATCAATCCACTCAGCTGAATAGAAGGACTGTGTGTGTGTGTGTGTGTGTGTGTGTGTGTGTGTGTGTGTGTGTGTGTGTGTGTGTGTGTGTGTGTGTGTGTGTATGTGAGCTCCAGCTGGTCAATAATTTGTGATGTAGAAAGTGAGACTTTCAAACAATGACAGTTATTAGCCCAGCTGATTAGCAGGGTAATGACTTCAACATCGGTTGGCTAATCTGGAAAGTGAATGCAATCAATCAGAGGTTCAATAAACTCAGTTTTTTACCTGTTCCTTTTTACATTAATATGACGACAGCACCCACCCATCCATGGTACCAGGGAGTTGTTTTCCTCAGGTAGAATACTGGGCAAGCAGCTGCCTTATTGACATATTAATAAAAATGTGAAGATTTCTACCAGCTGTATACAGCAGCAAGGAATGTATGTGTATATCTGTAAACCTTCCACCTCATTACAGACTTGTGTCCGTTGCAGTCTGTGTCTGCGACCTTCCCGTTTCTCTCCATTTATTTCATTTGCCACTTCCTCAGAAGTGACTATCTCAGCCTGTAGGACATGGAGCTTCTCTGATTACTGGTTGCAGCAGTTCATACTCAAGCTTCTTCCTGAATCTGGCCTCTGTCTTGATGCATTCTCAATCATCCAGGAAAGTAAATCTCCAAAAATGAAGTCACTTGGATGAGTGACGAAACGTTTCTCCCACAAAACGCTACGTCCAGATGAACAGATTCAACTTTTGGAGATTAGTGAGGGTGATGTAGCCACATGTGTAAACCTCCACTGGCCAATCAGCTAATCAAACATATACTGTTAAAATGATGAAAGCTCATATTAAGCATGATGAAACCAATTCACCATAAGTGCAATTAATCCCTGTGGGCCAAACAGTGTGAGTATCATAAGCATGTAACTGTACTCCTGCTAACAGTCTTGACAGTGACAGTGATGTTAGCAGCCACATGTGTAATCTTGCTGTTGCAGCTGATCAAAGTGTGACAAAGCATGAAAACATCTGATTGGTTTTCCTCATGAGGACTCGCTGGATGTCCGTCTTGAACATCTTAGCAACGTTAAATATGTGTTTGTAAGTTAGTAACTTACAACGGTACAGATGATAAAACAGGGATACAATCAAGAAGCAGGTATGTCGCCAGCACAAAAATATTCTTATATTTTGTTATTTTAAAAATGGAAGCGCTACAGTTTTACTATTAGTAGATAGTGTATGACTGCCTGATCTTAACCCCACAACCAGAAAAAATGATCAGTTATCACAATATTGAAAAAGAAAAGGAAGTTCAATTGTTTTTTTCTCCAGTTCAATTCAAATTTTTATTTAGTACTAAATCACAATAAAAAAATCCCCTCAAGCGTTTTTATATTTTAAGGTAAAGACTAGGGATGGGTATTGATAAGATTTTCACGATTCCGATTCCATTTTCGATTCTGTTTAACGATTCGATTCTTTATCGATTCTTTTTAAAAAAGGAGAACACTAAGGTCGATTAGCTTAGAACTTTCTTTTATATCTTCTCTTTGAACAAGATAGAAATTTAGGAGTAACATGGCCTTACAAACCCAACAGTGAGATCTTAAGAGATCCAGCCTACGGCTCTTCAATGGGGTGTCACAGGGTCCCTAGGAAAAAAAAATGTATGTAAATGTAAAATAATAAAATAAATATTCTTCTGTAGCAATAACAAAGTATAACATAAATTATTCTGTAGCAATTACACAAGAGTATCCAGTAATGTCCCTGCCTACAATTAAACACATTCACTTACCATCTGCTGTGGCAAATGGCTGCAAGGTTTTGACCACAAACTAGTCACTGCTCGGTGACATGCGGGCCTGAAAAGAGACGCTACCGGTAGACTGCAGCGACAACTGCCAGCGAGCGCCAGCCAGACTCTGTCTGTCTGTCTCATCATGGTCACCTAAATGCACAGTAATGGCAGGTTTTGTAATAAGGCAGATCGCGCTAACATAATATGCACTGTTAGCTGATTATTTACCTGCCGCATTAATGGGAGATGACGCGCAAACGTTACCGCTGCTGCTGGGTTGAGATTCACGAGTCCGGAGCGGAATTAAAAACACGACATTCATTTAAGGTTATCGCGTGTTTTGTGAGCAAATGCTTTTGCATATTCGTAGTGTTTCCTCCCTTAATGAAATATCTACTTTGCAAGTATTGCAAGTTGCCAAAGTCATCCGTTCTGGTAAACAAACTTTTAAGCGTTTGAGCCGCTTAGGCGCCGTGTTTCCTGCCAGGTACGCTCCGACGCTCCGCAACGTGGTGACGTCATTCGGGGCGACTGGAATCGATAAGGGAATCGTTTGCAAAATGGCAAACGATTCCAAGGAATTGAAACAGTGGGAACCGGTTCTCAACAAGAACCGGTTTTCGATACCCATCCCTAGTAAAGACCTTATAATTTGAGAAAACTTCAACAATCTGGCTTTAGAGAGGGGAATGATTCAGTAAAAGGACTAGATGTTACAATCCCTGATAAAACATTGCTGTAAATGGAGAAAATCTTGAGGGATGGCTGTTATGAGGAAAGCAGGCCAGGAACTTTACCAGCGGCCAGTAGCGGTTTTAGATACGGGCGACACGGGCGGTTGCCCGGGGCGGCATCGTGGTGGGGGGCGGCATCACGGGCATCGGAAAAAAAAAAAATTGCTCGTACTCATGCTGCCCCGACATCATGCCAGCGCATATTGGGAATGGCATAGGCACCGATCGGTTTTCTATCGCCCATTTGCTGGGAGTAAGGGCGCCCTCCGTTTGCGAGGTGCGCCTGCTGCTTGCGGCACAGGGAGGAGAGGGCGGGGCGGCGGGAGATTCTCTGGCTGGCTGGAGCAGCATCTAATAACCAACTCGCAAAATAAAACAAAATAAAAACAAACAACAACACGAAAACAGCAGACATTATGATACAGACTTATAATTTGCACCGATGTTTTTTCGAAATTCTATAGGCGAAAAGTGAGCGCGAGAGCCCTCGGTGCGCCTGCTCACTGCTGAAGTCAAAGTAAACTTTATTGTCATCTCCGCTACATACAGTCCAGTATATAGAGAGACGTGACGACGAGGCTCCAGTTACAGCAGTGCAAGTAAACAAACAATAAATATAAGAAGAGTAAGAAAATAAATATACACTTTAGGACTCAGGGTAAAGGGATCAATAACAATTTAAAATGTATATTTTATATTTTGTTGATTTAAAGTCTCACACACAACCCGTTTTTAAAGTTTAAAAAAGAGAAAAGAAGAGGAGTGTAGCGACTTCCACAGTCGCTAGAGGCTGGGGGTGGAGCCTGCCTATTTGCCTGATGCGCTGTCAACTGTACGCAATAATGCGAGAGGTGGAATTGCTTGCTTGTTTATTAAAGTGCTTGAAAAGTTTACAGAGCAATGTGATCAGCTCGCGATTCAAACTCTTAAAACATCACAGCTCTAATGCAACAAGGGGAAACTCGTTGTGCTGCGTTCAACAAAAACTACAGCTACCCAGCCCTCCTCTCTGTCAAAATCAAACCAGTGAAAGACAGACTGACAACGCCCTCTTAATGTCCCACGTGACTCTCGTTACACATCACCATAGCCAAACAAATGAAAACCCAGTGATCATTAAAATTCAATACATTTAATTATGGCTCCTACAAGGAGAAACGAGCAAAAGATACAGGTAAGCAGATGTGTCACTGGATAATGGCAGGTCATGTATCCTAAAACATGAAGAATCAGAATACTTTCTTAATCCCTAAGGAAATTATGTGGGTTACAGTTCCTCCAAGAAGAAATGGTAAAAATAGTAACAGTAAGAGACTAAACTCCAAACAATATATACAATAATATAATATTAATTAGTCAGTGTCAATTGTTGATTTGTCCTGTTCCCATTATATGACGAATTATGATGTCTGTTTGGTAGCCGTTTGCATACTATGCATACTCTCTCTCT
>JAQSNX010009655.1:0-14547 GCA_029532605.1 Oreochromis grahami | reverse complement strand
TAAATGTAGGTGAGCGGTAAATAAAAAAGGGTTAAACACACAGTATTGCTCTCGAACCGCTTCTCTTATTGGAGTGGGGAATAACAACAACCCTCCCTCTTCTTCCTGCCCTTAAACAGAGATTTTTAGCACAGGCACCATACTGAGGACAGGTGGCAGAGAAAACATGGAAATGAGATTTTTTGTAGTGGATCAAAAAGTAAACACCTTGCAGCTCAGTTTAACTGCAGAAAACCAAAGGTGAAAGAATAGAGGCAGAAAATAGGTTTTAGTTGATTAATGTCACAAGTTTTGAGTTGAAAGTTCACCAAGAACCTCTTGTTCCTGATGTTTATTGGTCCTATACTATATCTCCGGTACGTCTCCACCCCTACTGTATACAAGGTTCTAGTGTCTTTTATCAACCAATGAAATCAGTTGAAAATTGAGGACCTTCAATGTGCAGGAAAGTCTGGGGTGCAGTGAGGCTGGACTGACTTGCTGACAAGAGGCATGATGATGGTGAGTGTGATTTTTCTTCTGAGTAGTTGACTGTGAAGAATCTGTGGTAACTAACCACAGATCTGCAATCAGGACAGCAGGACCAGATGAAGAAAAAAACCTGGAGCGCTCCAACTGATCCAGCAAATGGCTGCATCTGCTGGATTCATTATCTGGTTGCATTGTTGTGTCATGTAGCAGCATCATCCCCCCTGCTGCAATCTCCTTCATCTTCAGGGACTGCCTGTCCTTCATCTCAGGACTTCACACCTCTCAGCTTCACACCTCCCAGCTCCCAGTCATTACACCCACCCCCGGCTTCTGTGGACTCCAACATACACCCCCCTCCCCCAAAATCCACTCTTTCTATCTCAGCACTTCAAGTGAGGAATGAGCTTTGCAAGATCAAGGTGCGGAAGGCTGCAGGTCCAGATGGCGTCAGCTCCAGACTCCTGAGATGCTGCGCAGATGAACTGTGTGACATCCTAGTTTATCTGTTCAACCTGAGCCTGTCACTGGGGAAAGTACCACAGCTGTGGAAGACATACTGTGTGGTACCGGTACCAAAGACCTCCCATCCCAAGGACCTCAGCAGCTATAGGTCGGCAGCTCTGACATCGCATCTGATCGAGAGGTTGGTTCTAAACCATCAGCGCCCCCTGGTGAGGTCTTCATTGGATCCGCTGCAGTTTGCTTACCAGCCTGGCATTGGGGTGGAGGACGCCATCATCTACCTCCTGCACCGAGCTCTGACTCACCTGGAGAAGCCTGGAAGCACTGTGAGGATCATGTTCTTTGATTTCTCCAGTGCTTTCAACACCATCCAGCCACGACTTCTGAGAGACAAGCTGGAGCTATCGGGAGTGTACCACCACATGTCCCAGTGGATACTGGACTACCTCACAGAACGTCCACAGTATGTGAGGTCACAGGGCTGTGTCTCTGACACGCTGGTCTACGGGGGCCCCACAGGGAACTGTGCTGGCACCGTTCCTCTTCACCCTCTACACTGCAGACTTCTCCATCAACTCCCCACGCTGCCACCTACAGAAGTTCTCTGACGACTCTGCCATAGTCGGCCTCATCACAGGTGAGGACGACTCGGAGTACAGACAGTGGACTCTTGACTTTGTAGACTGGTGTCAGCAGAACTACCTGCTGATCAACACCGGGAAAACCAAGGAGTTGGTGGTGGACTTCCGGAGACTTCTTTAAGCTGCTTGAAGACGTTTCACCTCTCATTTGAGAAGCTTCTTCAGTTCTAGAGTCAAATGGTCGAGAGTCCCAGGCTAAGTCCACACTAATGCGTTTTTGTTTGAAAACTGATCGTTTTCTCTCCGTTTTGGCCTCCCGTTCACACTAGCCATAGATTTGAAAATGGCGTTTTTATTTGAAAATGCTCAGTGTCCACACTATCGTTTTCAGTCAGTTTTTCACAGAGTTGTGCGCCCACATTGAAATGGCCAAAAGCGCTTACATTACAGTACTGTGCATGCGTGAAACACAAGAAGATTCGGCCTGCCTCATTTCTGTCTGCCACTTCTGACTCTTTGAAAGGTTGCAGCAAAATGTCGAGGAAAAGCACAGAGTTTTTTTTAATGGACTAACAATGAGAAGGAGTTGTTGCTGTAAGTAACACAAAAGTACGAAGTAGCAAAAGCGAGTGAGACTTAAAGAATTTGAAGAAAAGCTATCTGGAGCGTGTACAGACTGATATTAATCTTTAATAGGGCCGTCAAAACTGAGAGCAAACAAAACAACTGCTGCATAATGCCCTCCGCTATCTTAGTTTAATTGGTCACATGACTGCATCACATGACTAACATGCATCATCGTTTTAGAAAGTCTCGGTTTTCGCTGTGCACACTGCAACACAAACACACCATCTTCAAATGTATGCGTTTTCGAGAGTGTTTTGAAAACGCTGCATTTTTCCTTGGAGAAAACGTCATCTCCGTGTGGACAGGAGGCCAAGACAGGAGGCTGGTTTCTATTCCATATAAAACAGATAAAACCAGCAAGTGAAATAGACTGATTGACATTGCGTACAACACAGAGAGCCTCATTCTGACACTGTTGTGTCTCCCTTCCCAATTTAATGTCAAATGCAAGAGGGGATTCAAAGGATAAAACATGGACTAATATAAGAGATGTGGGAGGGGTGGGTGGTTGATCAAACCTATTAAACGATGTGTTTTTAAACGAAAATGCTTTAGTGTGGATGTAGCCTAGAGCAGCTCTCGGGCTGCTGGTTTATTTGTTGTTCCTTGGATATTTAAAAGTAGAATGGGAGGCAGAGCCTTCACCACCTCTTCTGTGGAATCAGCTCCCAGTTTGGATTTGGGACATGCTCTCTATTTCTAAGATTAGGCTTGAAAAGTTTTCTTTTTGGTAAAGTATATAGTTAGTGTCGGATCAACTGACCCTAAATCCTTCCTTAGTTATGATGAAATAGGCCTAGATATCTGGGGGATTCCCACAATGTGGTGCATTAACTCACCACATTTAATTATTAGTTATTATTCATCTGTGGCTCTCTTCCACAGCATGTTTTTGTCCTGTTTTCCTCCCGTTGCCTCCAACTGATCACGGCAGATTGCCGCCCCTCCATGTACCTGATCTTCCTGTTAAAAGGATGTTTTTCACTCTTAAGAGTTTGTCTAATTGTTGTGGTTTCTCTATATTACTGTAGGATCTCCACCTTACGATATTAAACATGTCGTTATGATTTGGTGCAATATAAATATTACTGAATTTAATGGATAGACAGATCAATACTTTGCTCCCACAAGGGAAATTGCTGTATTACAGACCATGATGAAGAATAAAAATAGTATTACTTTATCATCTACAATAAACAAGTGAGAAACAGCTTTAAAATAAAATAAACATTGTATTAATATTCACTCAGAAACACCACATATCTGATAAAACTGAATAAAATATTTACAGGAGTTACTCTGCTTGATATTTACTTTACCCTTAGACACTGCCCTATAAACGTTTTATTTGAAGGGCTCGAGTGTTTTTGTTTTACAGCTGAAACCAGCGATAATCCTACTTTAATAACCGCATTATTTCAACATGAATTAAAAACAGATTAAGGATAGATAACTAGTTATTTTAAACTTTCTTATCAGTCACACACTTCTGAATTGTGTATCATCAGCCTCTTTCATATCGCCTCTCCCTCAAAGACACCACAGCTGAGCTGCAGCAGACTCTGGACACTTGCAGTCCAAAGACAAAGGAAATCAAATATGGCAGTCAAAAAAATAGTATCGAATGTTAACACACATCTTATAAGCTTTCAGTAAGTTGCAGGAATAAAAGAATCATACCCTATAATCATGTGTATATGCTTTGTATTTTTAAATACAGAGATAAAGTCACTAAGTGTATAAAGAACTTAACAAAGTCCTTTAAGAGGGATGGGTTTTTATAACAAAGGTGACAGGCTCTGGTGTTCAAAGCACACAAAGAAGGACAGTAGGGAGATTTGAGCATGAAGGAGCAACCCGCATCACTGATGTTACGTAACTGTTAAAACAACACTGAAATGTGTTGACGATTCATTTGAATTAAAATGGGAGTGTTTTTCTGTACTGTATCTGAAAATATCTTGTTTATCTCAGACTCACACACATAGTTACTGGAACAACACTGATAGAAAACGAGTCCAACAGGGTAAAGATATGCAGAAAATATTTTTTTGGACGACTTGTGACCAAAGCAGACATAATAAAACCTGCAGATTAGAAACTGAAAGTTCTGACTTTAATCGTTTAAAGTAAAACTAAAAGCTGCTGTAAAGCCAATAGTATTCAAAGTCTGCATTCATTATTTATTTTCATACATTTCAAAATTTTCTCTCCTCTAGTTATTTAATGTAGAAAAATATGATGCTAACATTCCTCTGTACTGCTTCCATGACTGTCAGATAACAGCATGACGTGCAGCTCCTGTCAAGAATGTCAATATTTTGTTTTCTCTCAATGACAAGAATAGATATTTTACTTGCTTTATTCACTCCTGTCATTTTCATTGTTAAAAAAAAAGGGAAGAGCAAAAACCACTCACCTGTAATACTCAACGATTATTGGGTGATTGAGAAAAAGCCCTTCTTTAATAAATACCACTGAGGAGTTGCTGTGGATTACAACTGCCAGTAAATATGAACTTCTGTTTTTTAAATGTATATTCAGTAATAAAGATTTGGATTCACTCATCTGCCTCTATTCATGGCTGATGGTCTGTTCTCTACATCACATCCACTTTTCCTCTGCTGTCAATCTCAGTTCTGTCATTGTCATTCTTAATCAATCAACGTTTCCTGCCCCAACAATCACACAAAGCCCTATGAGCAAGCACTTGGTGACAGTGGGAAGGAAAAACTCCCTTTTAACAGGAAGAAACCTCTGGCAGAACCAGGCTCAGGGAGGGGGCAGCCACCATCCTAACCCATTGTGTAAAAGAGCCAGTTATTAATAATGACTAATGATTAAATGCAGAGAGGTGTTTAAGAGAGGTGAGTGTAGAAAAAGAAGAAGATTAGGCTACTGGAATGCCCCAGTGGTATAACTAAGGGAGGGTTCAGTGTCAGCTGATCCTAACTACGAGTGTCATCAAAAAGCAAAGTTTTAATCCTTATCTTAAAAGCAAAGTGGGTGTCTGACTCATACCTAATGGGCTCAAATTAACATATATCTTAAAAAGAAATACAAACTATAAGGAATACTGAAATGTGCTTAATTTTGGACTACTAACATGTTTTAATGAATAGCTGAAGCAGTTTTCCTTCACGGTGCCTGCGGTGGAGGTGTACTCCCTGGCCTGCTGCAGAGGACGGGGGATAAGTTAGATCACACTGCTATCTTCTTGGCTTTTTCAGTGACAGCGGAGCAGAAAGATGAGTGGGTGGCAGCAGCCTTGGAGTGACTGTTTCCAGCGTGCAAAGCACCAAAACAACAGAATCAGCTGCCATAGACAAACTGAGCAAACTGACAGCGGTGTGTGTGCGTGGGGTCCTTTCTACAGTGCCTTTGCACTGATTTAAAATTCTGTTAGCAGGAAGTTCATGTTGAGCTTAGTGTGTTTGATTTGACTTCATATGTGAAAAAAACAATTACACACAACTGAACAAACATTAAAATGACCAGAGACCGAAAGAAAACTCACACACAGAAAATGAGCTGAGGGAGACACCTGGTGGACAAACACAGACATGACAGGAAGAAAGACTAAAGTGCAGAGTGGAGACAAACAGCTGGAAATACTTGTTGGAAAGGATTGTCATGCTTCAGAAAAACACACAGCACACACTCCAACAGTCCTTTATTTGCACTGAAGGAGACACGTGACGAAACCAAATCACACAATAATGAAGTGAACACATTTATAGCCAGTGTTCAAGATGATGGATAGAAATGAAAATCATTTTTATGCGTTTTTATGTCTGTGTCTTACAGCAGGTACAGCATTTACATAAACTCACTGGCCTTTTTCTACTCAACACTCTTTACTGATCGATGAATCATTGTAAAAAGTGGATCTACCAACATTTTATTTCTTTGTTATTGTGATTAAAATGTCAAACAAATATATTTTCCACTTTTTGTGTGACAGATGCAGGAATTTCTCTGTCCTGCATGTGGAGAAATCTGCTGTTAAATCAGAATATTAACAGGTTTCAGGTTGTATTCAAATACATATTACTGTGTATCATGTGTCAGCAGGCATGTGTTAACAGGGATTATGGAACATGTCATAAGACGATCTCAGGCTAAAAATACTTTGCTTCATTTAAAAAAAAATGTAGGCAAATATTTTCATGGATATGCATTAAAACAACAACAAATGTGTAAATGAGTCATATCCAAGCAAATAAATAAATACATAAATAAAATAAGACTCTTTGTTAACTCAGGATTCAGGATTCATTTTTGACATATTGAATCCTGATAGTTTCTCAGCAGCTTCATCATAATGTGTTTTTGTTATCATACAAATTGGACAAATTCAAAATATCCATAAAACCAAAAGAATCTGCTGTAGTTTTTGATGCTGTACCAACAAGTGTCCTCATACTGTTGATGATTTAGCCTTCAGTTTAGAAGCTTTAATAACAGCTGACTGTAGGAATATAATTAGTTATGTTACTGGCTCTTTTACTCTTTCTTATTTAATGATATACAGCAGGAGAATGCATGGAGGACCTATGATAAATACTGTATCAATAACAAGCATGAACCTGTTTACGCTCTCTTTGGTATATGAATAAAGCTATGAACGAGGGGAAAAAACGTCACGTGACTGCAGGCCAACAAACCACAGCAGAACAATAAAGTGAAAGGAGGCGTGTCCATGCGAGAATAGTCACGTGCACAGAGATGGCTGCTGTTTGACGAAGCGGACTGAACTCCGGGGAGAGAGACAAACTTAAGTATCGATCCCATCACGTTAGTGTAGATCTGTCTGTATCGATGCCTGTATCGATCCGTCCAGCCTGAGTTGAAGCAGCAATGAGTTCAGTTCAGTATCTGAGAGAGTTCATCAAGGAGAGACTAACTGCTGTTTGTGAAGAAATCTTCTCAGAGGTTCAAAAAACCATCGTCCAGTATGAGGAGGAGATCAACTGTCAGCACAGACTGCTGGATATCAGCCGGAAACCCGACAGAAACTCACACATCATAGGTATGGACATGTTTTTAACTCTGTGCTGTTCAAGCTCAGATTCTTCAGTGTGACTGACTTTACTAGAAGATGTTAAACTGGGTATTTATCAGTGCTGTGGGTCAGTGTCCAGTGATGGACTATGTTGGACTGGTGCAGGTCCATGGTCACTGATAGGTTAGCTCCTGGTAGCTGCAGAGTAAGACTAAGCCAATGTGGACAGCAGTATCTCTGAGCAGCCCAGGGACAGATCTAAAGAAATTTTCTTAGGGTGGCAAAGAAGTCAAATGGGGTGGCAAAATCAAAGCCCTTTTTTCAAACACATATGCAGGTGGTTACAGTGATTCAAATGCAGTAAGTATACACGTTTTTCATATAAATATAGTCTATAACTTAATTATTTTCTGTAGCCCACATACTTAAACACTTTAGTTACATAAAACATGTGATCTTATGTACTGTATAGTCTGTATAATAAATAAATATGTAGCCCAATAAGTATAAAATCCAGAAAGCTACACAACATGGGGCGGTTCATTTACAAACACACGTCTAACTTAAGTTTCACACTTTTTTCGTTAGAAAAAAATCAAATTGTTACAGCTTAAATTTACACAAAATGTCATAAATCTGCACTGTCTTGAACAAAAATGTAAACCTAATTTTTCACGATTTGTTGGGTTGACCCTCTGAGGTCCAAAATATAACCGGCCATTTTTGACACCTTTTGATTTTACATTTGTATTTCACCTTCAAATTGTTTCATTTAATTTTTTTCCTCTTGCCTTGTTTGGTATCATTCTTTTCAGCTCAACCTCACATGTCTGAATTTAGTTGTTTTTTCATTGACATCATTCATTGATCTGAAATCACACAAAAAACTAAATCCCACTAGTATTTTTTTACTGTTAAAAAACAACAACACAGACATGTTGAGTAAATTATTTTTATAACTTGAAATGCAAATATAAGTTGTACATTTTGAACACTTATGCACACATTTTGTAAACACATCTAAATCTAAACTAGTTTATCTTTCCACAAAACCAGATTATAATAAATACTTAAAGTGGTCTAAAGTTTATTCTGCACTAAAATTTTGAAAAGCTTAAAGAAAAAATGTTTATTTTTAAAGAATACACATTTTGTTGCATTTATTTATTTTTTTAAACTTTATTTTCTCCAACAGGATTCCACAGTTCATCAGGTGTTAGTGTTTTAGGCTCTATTGATATTGTTAGACAGACCATCTAATATGATAGACCTTATCACATGGCCTGGTGATGAAGCTCTACAGTGAACATGAAAAATATAACGCCAAAGTGCAACACTGTTTTTGCAAAAATGACAAGATGCTAAAAGAATGTTAATAGAAAACTATTAATTTTATACATTTACAAATGAATATATCTCACTGCTCAGTGCTGCCTTTATTTTTAATGACAGTTGCACATTTGAACTCTTACACTTTAAACTTATTTCAAAACTGGAAAACATTCATGCGTTTTTTGCATCATCACTTGTGAATTCCACCTCATTGCATGAGAGTGCCTCCACGGCGTGCCTCAGCTGATGAAAACATCCTACATTCATACATTTAATTTAACATGATCAAGACCACACTGTGGCACCGGTCAGGCTACAATCTGAGCTCACTGTCTCTCCAATTGATCACGATTTATTCAGCTGACTCTTGGTGGCGCTGTCACTTGGTGTTCGCTCGCTTTGTGGTAGAGTATCACTTCCTGTTCCTGCTCAAACACAGTGGTGTTTCTGAGTAGCTTTTCTGCTTAGCAATTTAATTTAAATCTTTTGATACATCCCTTTTTCATAGTATAATCTTAACGTGCTTCATCTGAATCACCCTTTCTGTGTACTCACTACCTAATTTATAGCCAAAGTATTCACTCACTGTCTCTTTACTGTTTCGCTAGCTTAGCTTAGCTCGTAGCCGACTCGTTAGCACCATGGCTACTTCACCTGTCCCTCCTGCACTTTCCTGCTCATTGTGTCAGATGTTTAGTTACTCCTCGGCCTCCTTTAGCAGTAATGATACTTGTAACAAATGTAGCATATTTGCAGCTCTGGAGGCCAGGATTACTGAATTGGAGACTCGGCTTCGCACCCTTCATTCACCCGTAGCTAGCCAGGCCCCTGTAGCTGGTGCAGCCGAAGATAGCGTAGGCCCCGCTAGCTGTTCCCGGCAGACCCCAAGCAGCTGGGGAAAGAGGGCGGCTGGGTGACGGTGAGGAGGAAGCATAGTCTTAAACTGAAGCCCCAGGTACACCACCAACCTGTTCATGTGTCTAACCGTTTTTCCCCACTCGGCGACACACCCGCCGGGGGTCAAACTCTGGTAATTGGTGATTCTGTTCTCAGACATGTGAAGCTAGAGACACCGGCAACCATAGTCAATTGTCTTCCAGGGGCCAGAGCAGGCGACATTGAAGGAAATTTAAAACTGCTGGCTAAGGGTAAACGTAAATACAGTAAGATCATAATTCACGTCGGCAGTAATGACACCCGGTTACGCCAATCGGAGGTCACTAAAATCAATATTGAATCGGTGTGCAACTTTGCCAAAACAATGTCGGACTCTGTAGTTTTCTCTGGTCCCCTCCCCAATCAGACCAGGAGTGACATGTTTAGCCGCATGTTCTCCTTAAATTGCTGGCTGTCTGAGTGGTGTCCCAGAAACGATGTGGGCTTCATAGATAATTGGCAAACCTTCTGGAGGAAACCTGGTCTTGTTAGGAGAGACGGCATCCATCCCACTTTGGATGGAGCAGCTCTCATTTCTAGAAATATGGACAAATTTATTAAACCCCCCAAAATATGACTATCCAGAGTTGGGACCAGGAAGCAGAGTTGCAGTCTTACACGCCTCTCTGCAGCTTCTCTCCTCCTGTTACCCCCCCCAAAAACCCATCTCCATTGAGACTGTGTCAGCTCCCAAAAAGACAAAAAACAAACTAAAAACCAGCAATAAACAACTTAAACATAAAAAATCACAAAGAAAGAACAATACAGTATCCACATCTGAACCAAAGAGTAAAACAGTGAAATGTGGATTATTAAATATTAGGTCTCTCTCCTCCAAGTCTCTGTTAGTACATGACTTAATAATTGATCAACAAATCGATTTACTCTGCCTTACAGAAACCTGGTTGCAGCAGGATGAGTATGTTAGTTTAAATGAATCAACACCCCCGAGTCATTCTAACTACCAGAAATCTCGAAAGCACAGGCCGAGGGGCGGTGTGGCAGCAATTTTTCACACCAGCCTATTAATTAACGAAAGACCAAGACAGACTTTTAATTCATTTGAAAGCCTGATGCTTAGCCTCGTCCACCCCAGCTGTAAAACTCAGAAACCAGTCTTACTTGTTATCATCTATCGTCCACCTGGGCCTTACACAGAGTTTCTCTCTGATTTCTCAGACTTTTTATCTGATTTAGTGCTCAGCTCAGATAAAATAATTATTGTGGGTGATTTTAACATCCATGTAGATGCTAAAAATGACAGCCTCAACATGGCATTTAATCTGTTATTAGACTCAATTGGCTTCTCTCAAAATGTAAAAGAACCCACCCACCACTTTAATCACACTCTAGATCTTGTTTTAACGTATGGCATAGAAACTGAACATTTAACAGTGTTTCCTGAAAACCCTCTGCTGTCTGATCATTTCCTGATAACATTTACATTTACAATAATTGATTACACAGCAGTGGAGAGTAGACTTTATCAAAGTAGATGTCTTTCTGAAAGTGCTGTAACTAAGTTTAAGAATATAATCCACCCACTGTTATCATCTTCAATGCCCTGTACCAACATAGAGCAGAGCAGCTATCTGAACGCTACTCCAACAGAGGTCGATTATCTTGTTAATAATTTTACCTCCTCACTACGTACGACTCTGGATACTGTAGCTCCTGTGAAAACTAAGGCCTCAAATCCAAAGTCCCTGACTCCGTGGTATAATTCTCAAACACGTAGCCTAAAGCAGATAACTCGTAAGCTGGAGAGGAAATGGCGTGTCACAAATTTAGAGGATCATCATTTAGCCTGGAGAAATAGTTTGCTGCTTTATAAGAAAGCCCTCCGCAAAGCCAGAACATCTTACTATTCGTCACTGATTGAAGAAAATAAGAACAACCCCAGGTTTCTCTTCAGCACTGTAGCCAGGCTGACAAAAAGTCAGAGCTCTACTGAGCCAACCATCCCTTTAACGTTAACTAGTAATGACTTCATGAACTTCTTCACAAATAAAATTTTTATCATTAGAGAAAAAATTACCAATAATCATCCCACAGATGTAATATTATCTACAGCTACTTTTAGTACCATCGATGTTAAGTTAGACTCTTTTTCTCCAATTGATCTTTCTGAGTTAACTTCAATAATTAATTCCTCCAAACCATCAACGTGTCTTTTAGACCCCATTCCTACAAAACTGCTCAAAGAAGTCCTGCCATTAATTAATGCTTCAATCTTAAATATGATCAACCTATCTCTAATAATCGGCTATGTACCACAGGCCTTCAAGGTGGCTGTAGTTAAACCTTTACTTAAAAAGCCATCTCTAGACCCAGCTGTCTTAGCTAATTATAGGCCAATCTCCAACCTTCCTTTCATATCAAAAATCCTTGAAAGAGTAGTTGTCAAACAGCTAACAGATCATCTGCAGAGGAATGGCTTATTTGAAGAGTTTCAGTCAGGTTTCAGAGCTCATCACAGCACAGAAACAGCTTTAGTGAAGGTTACAAATGATCTTCTTATGGCCTCTGACAGTGGACTCATCTCTGTGCTTGTCCTGCTAGACCTCAGTGCTGCGTTCGATACTGTTGACCATAATATCCTATTAGAGCGATTAGAACATGCTGTAGGTATTACAGGTACTGCACTGCAGTGGTTTGTATCATATCTATCTAATAGACTCCAATTTGTGCATGTAAATGGAGAGTCCTCTTCACACACTAAGGTCAATTATGGTGTTCCACAGGGTTCAGTGCTAGGACCAATTCTATTTACATTATACATGCTTCCCTTAGGCAGCATCATTAGAAGACATAGCATAAATTTTCACTGCTATGCAGATGACACGCAGCTCTATCTATCCATGAAGCCAGATAACACACACCAATTAGTTAAACTGCAGGAATGTCTTAAAGACATAAAGACCTGGATGGCCGCTAACTTTCTGCTTCTTAATTCAGATAAAACTGAGGTTATTGTACTCGGCCCTGAAAATCTTAGAAATATGGTATCTAAGAAGATTCTTACTCTGGATGGCATTACCTTGGCCTCCAGTAATGCTGTGAGGAACCTTGGAGTCATTTTTGACCAGGACATGTCCTTCAATGCACATATTAAACAAATATGTAAGACTGCTTTCTTCCATTTGCGCAACATCTCTAAAATTAGAAATATCCTGTCTCAGAGTGATGCTGAAAAACTAGTTCATGCATTTATTACTTCCAGGCTGGACTACTGTAATTCACTATTATCAGGATGTCCTAAAAACTCGCTGAAAAGCCTTCAGCTAATCCAAAATGCTGCAGCAAGAGTCCTGACAGGGACTAGAAAGAGAGAGCATATTTCTCCTGTTTTGGCTTCCCTTCATTGGCTTCCTGTTAAATCCAGAATTGAATTCAAAATCCTGCTCCTCACATACAAGGTCTTAAATAATCAGGCCCCATCTTATCTTAATGACCTTGTAGTACCATATCACCCTATTAGAGCACTTCGCTCTCGCTCTGCAGGCCTACTTGTTGTTCCTAGAGTATTTAAAAGTAGAATGGGAGGCAGAGCCTTCAGTTTTCAGGCCCCTCTTCTGTGGAACCAGCTTCCAGTTTGGATTCGGGAGACAGACACTATCTCTACTTTCAAGATTAGGCTTAAAACTTTCCTTTTTGCTAAAGCATATAGTTAGGGCTGGACCAGGTGACCCTGAATCCTCCCTTAGTTATGCTGCAATAGACGTAGGCTGCCGGGGATTCCCATGATGCATTGAGTTTTTCCCTTCCAGTCACCTTTCTCACTCACTATGTGTTAATAGACCTCTCTGCATCGAATCATATCTGTTATTAATCTCTGTCTCTCTTCCACAGCATGTCTTTCATCCTGTTTTCCTTCTTTCACCCCAACCGGTCGCAGCAGATGGCCGCCCCTCCCTGAGCCTGGTTCTGCCGGAGGTTTCTTCCTGTTAAAAGGGAGTTTTTCCTTCCCACTGTCGCCAAAGTGCTTGCTCATAGGGGGTCATATGATTGTTGGGTTTTTCTCTGTATTTATTATTGTGCTATCTACTGTACAATATAAAGCGCCTTGAGGCGACTTTTGTTGTGATTTGGCGCTATATAAATAAAATTGAATTGAATTGAATAAAATTGAAAGGGCCTGCTGTGGAGAGGAAGAGCTTCCGTTTCCAGGTGTAAATCTGGCGGAGGACCACATGGTCAGGACACATAAACAAAAAAGGGGAAAAAGGGGGGCAGAGTGCCTCCTTTTTCAGGAGACTGAAAAGATTCAGCATGAGCGCCCCCATCCTCAGGGGCCTTCTACCCTTCCATTGAGAGCATCCTCATGCATCACCACCTGGTAGGCAACAGCACCGTTTCAACCAGAGCCTAGAGAGGGGTGCGGAAAAATAATTGAAGGTGAGCCCCCCGGCCCCCGGGCATCACAGGAAACGGGCCTGAGGAAAGGGGGGGATCACAAGGGCTCCAGTCACCCCAGCCATAATAGTGATGAATTATAGTACTTAATTTTCTAGGAAAAATTTCCCCCTTTAATCAAACGTTCTAGAAATCAGGGTGATACACATCTATGTTTAAAGTGTATAGAGATGTGTGTACAAAAGGGATTTAATTTGAGTTAGATGAATTTGTCCATTTTACACTTTAAATTTCACTGGAATAAGTCTGGAAAGCTCACATGAGACACCTGTTATTCAGATCAGAAAAGTATTTTTATCCTTTTTTCCATTTGTACTTTCAACCCCCAACACAGGGTGTTCTGAAAAGGACGAGGTTCTCACAGACCAGCAGGTCTGTAACCAGGAGAGGAACACCATTCTGGGGCCAGGAGGACCCAGAGCCTCCACGGATTAAAAAGGAAAGGAGGAGCCTCAGCAGTCAGGGGAGAGCAGCTTCTGAACAGGGAGTTACCTTCATGGAGACTACAGAGGAAAGTGACCCCAAGCAGCTTTTTCTCACAGCTCCCCCGAAGGAGAGACCGGGCATGGAAAAAAGGGTGTGGAGTCAGGGCACTCTCAGAGCTGAAGGAGACGTCACAGGAAGAGAAGTCACAAAAAGAGAGTAGACAACACTGCTGTGTCAAAAGTGAGGTAAACCTTTTCCCAAAAAAGTCTCAGAATGGAACCTGTGGAAAAA
>JAQSNX010009630.1:0-14028 GCA_029532605.1 Oreochromis grahami | reverse complement strand
AAACTCAACTAGACAACAAGAAAACAAACCTGGAACTGAGAACTAGGAATTAGACTGGAGCACAAGGGGAAACATACAGCAGAGACATGACATGACAACAGACAGAGGAAAACACAGGGCTTAAATACACAGAGGGATAACAAGGTGTAACACAAAGTTATATAAGGGGTTTTACTGCAGTGGGTGAGTTTACTGACTGACGCGCAGAAGTCATTTTAGGAAAAAGGGAAAATATATATATATATAATAAAAGGGGGAAAAGGGGAAATGGAACAAAATAATGAATACAAAACACAACATAAATAAATGTATCACAATTAGTTAATAAATTAATGTTGTGATTATCTGTGCAAGGGTCCATTTGTTAAGAGTCCTTTTGGTCCTTTTTAAAGTTTCTTTTACAGTTCAGTTTTTCAGGAATTCCTCCCTAGGGTCCAGTTTCATGTAATGGGGAAAATATGTCTGTAACCCAAAGATGGCAAAGTGGGTGAAGAGAGGGGAAAAGAATGGTCCTACCGGCTCACCACTTCAATATGAAGAAGATCAATTCAGTGTGGGGAAAAAAACCTGACCTGTAGGCCAGAAAGATTTCCATTAGTACATCAAGTTCGATTCAGTTTACCGGTAAACAAATCATGTATGGGTTACAAAGGGAATCAGACAAAGGAAGAGCAGATCCTGTGTAGGCTTTTCTTTGAAAACTCTGTTGCATTGTGTCAGGAGTGAGGAAAAGGTCAAAACAGGATGCACATCACAAATACTTGATAAGGCATTTCTCTTGGACCCTCAGATCAAGCATCTTGACATGAGATAGAGACCAGACTTGCCCGTTCTTCGATGTCCAGTCACTCAGAGTTTCAGAGTTTTGGAAACACTCACAGATGTGGAAGACTGCACCGAGCATTCTGTGTCACACTCTTCATCAAAGCTTGTGCCTTCTTCAAATGAGTCCTGCAGCTTGCTGAGACACAGGCTACATAACCATCTCTATAGTCCCTTTAGTTTATCTTCTCTTTGCTCCAGGTGTTTGTCCTTCTCTGCTCTCTAATGAAATGAATCCTCAGCCAAGCTGTGTGCTTATCTTTTGGCTGTGAGAGCAGTCAGGTGCATGTACACACTAACAGTAGTTTTTGTTTTTGTTTTTGAAGCAAAGGCAGGATGCCATGTTATTGCTTGAGGGCAGGGGCAGGTCTAGAAGCATTCTGACCTGCATTCTGTGTGACACAGAATGCTCGGTGCAGTCTTCCACATCTGTGAGTGTTTCCAAAACTCTGAAACTCTGAGTGACTGGACATCGAAGAACGGGCAAGTCTGGTCTCTATCTCATGTCAAGATGCTTGATCTGAGGGTCCAAGAGAAATGCCTTATCAAGTATTTGTGATGTGCATCCTGTTTTGACCTTTTCCTCATGGGATGGCAAGTGCCACCCTAAAATGATCTCTTGCCACCCCAAGTGCCACCCTAATTTTGCATATTACATTGTTGTTTATTAAAATAAGATAGCATTAACACTTTGAGCGTAGTTACAGTCAACAGTGAATATAAATGCTAAAACTGAATATATTACATAGTGTCCCCCCCCCCCCCCCTCCACCATTAACAAATGGTTCAGCCCATAGGGACCTGCCTTTTTCTTGTTTTCAGTAGCAACTGATGCTTAAGATTGTGCCAAAGCACATTTTGAGCAACACCATGGGATTTTACACAGGTGGTTGGTTGTTACACTCTGGAAATGGAATGAAGGTGAGTGTTATTAACCCTCTGCGGTCCACAGATATGCTGCACCTCCAAATCACATGACTGATGGTATATATATATATATATATATATATATATATATATCCCATCCATCCATCCATCCATTCGCTTCCGCTTATCCTTTTCAGGGTCGCGGGGGCCGCTGGAGCCTATCCCAGCTGTCATAGGGCGAGAGGCGGGGTACACCCTGGACAGGTCGCCAGTCTGTCGCAGGCCTAACACACAGGGACAGACAACCATTCACACTCACATTCACACCTAGTGACAATTTGGATTATCCAATTAACCTATCCCCACAAGCTGCATGTCTTTGGACGGTGGGAGGAAGCCGGAGTACCCGGAGGGAACCCACGCAAACACGGGGAGAACATGCAAACTCCACACACAGAACGAGACAGATAAATATGAAGGCATGCCGGCTCGGACGTCGCCCGGATCAACAAGGTCCGCGTCAGGTGTTGAGGAACCAGGGCACCCTGACGACAAGTGGGCTACTGGAACAAGAAGGCATCGGTGGGCAAGAGACAAAAACAGGGCATTGTTGGAATGCTACTACGCAAGTAGTCCGCCTTCTGGCGGAAGGGGTTACATGAATAGGATGACGGACCTATGGATTCTTCGATACCCAACATCCACAATGACGGCGAAACAACTAGTAGCTCAGTGTTCCAACATTCGAAAGAAGGGACTGCTCTCACAGCTAGAGATTGACGAGGTACAACATAAAAGCTACGGCAAGGGGGAGCCAGGACGCCAGGTCAGGGGGGAGATATCATCACCCCCACCCGAGATTGGGTACAAAGCCCCAAGTGCAATAGGAGAAGGATCGTTGAGTGCGAGAGGAACTGACCTGAAAGATAGGATCATGGCCAAGCTTGAAACCTGGATCCCCCATAGCCGGTTACCAAGATTACATGAAGTACCCTCAGAAGGTCTGCTAGATGATGTTAATGCAGCACTACGGATGATACCTACAGCCACGCTTACCGAGACTAACAAGCTGATCTACAATATGGCAGCAGTGATCAGTGAGATGCTTGGCTATAAGTTGAACAGCCACAAGGGGCAGTACCCTCCATGGAGAAGGAGGCTAGAGGGCAAGATCAAAGTAGCACGGAGGGAGGTTAGCCAACTAACGGAGTTGCAGAAAGGTGCGACAAAGAAGGTGCATAAAAAATACAGCAAGCTGTCCATACCTGAGGCCCTGGAAACTGCCAAGCAAAGACTCACAGCCTTGGCCAGCTGCTTGAGGAGGTACACCAGAGAGAGAGAACGCAGGAGAATAAACCAGCTGTTCTCCACAGAACCAGCAAAGGTGTACTCTCAGTGGCAAGGGAACAATAAGAGAACAGCACCACCAAGGCTGGAGATGGAGCAATACTGGAAGAGCATATGGGAGAAGGACACAACCCATAACGGCAATGCTCAGTGGCTAGTGGATCTGAGGGCAGACCATAGCGACCTCCCTGAACAGGGTCCAGTAACCATCACGGTGGCAGACATCCAAGCAAGGGCCTCTAGTATGAAGAGTTGGACAGCACCAGGCCCCGACATGGTTCACGCCTACTGGCTGAAGAAGCTGACTGCACTCCACGAGCGTCTGGCAGCACAAATGAACCAGCTGCTAGTTGATGAGAGACACCCGGAATGGCTAACCGAAGGTCGTACGGTCCTGATCCCCAAGGACCCCAAGAAGGGACCGGTCCCATCCAACAACCGACCAATAACCTGCCTCAGTACTACATGGAAGCTCCTGTCAGGCATCATATCGGCTAAGATGAACAGGCACATGGTCAATACATGAGCGGGGCACAGAAAGGGATGGGGATTGGCAAGAATACCAGAGGCACAAAACACCAGCTACTGGTAGACAGAACAGTCTGCGGAGACTGCAAGACCAGACTGACCAACCTGTGCACTGCCTGGATTGATTACAAGAAGGCCTATGACTCAATGCCCCACACCTGGATACTGGAATGCCTATAATTGTACAAGATCAACAGGACCCTAAGAGCCTTCATCAGGAACTTAATGGGGATGTGGCGTACAACAGTAGAGGCCAACTCCAAGCCCATAGCACAAGTCACCATCAAGTGCAGGATCTACCAAGGAGATGCTCTGTCCCCACTGCTATTCTGCATCCCTCAGTGAGATCATTAACAAGACTGGCTACGGATACCGACTACGGAACGGAGCAATTATCAGCCACCTCCTGTACATGGATGACATCAAGCTGTATGCCAAGAGTGAACGAGACATCGATTCACTGATCCACACTACCAGGATATACAGCAATGACATCGGGATGTCATTCGGACTGGAGAAGTGTAGTCAGATGATAACAAAGAGAGGGAAGGTAGTCAGAACTGAGGGGATCGAACTACCAGAAGGCAACATTGCAGACATAGAGGACAGTTACAAGTACCTGGGGATCCCGCAGGCGAATGGGAACCATGAAGAGGCAGCTAGGAAAGCTGCAACCACCAAGTACCTGCAGAGGGTCAGGCAAGTCCTGAGGAGTCACCTGAACGGTAAGAACAAGATCCGGGCTATCAGGTACCCAGCTGGTATAATAAGTTGGCCAAAGGAGGAGATAGAAGCCACTGACATCAAGACAAGAAAGCTCCTTACCATGCATGGAGGGTTTCACCCCAAGTCCAGCACCCTGAGGCTGTACGCTAAGCAGAAGGAAGGGGGCCGGGGACTGGTGAGTGTCCGCACCACAGTCCAGGATGAGACAATGAACATCCAAGAATACATTGGGAAGATGGCCCCAACTGACCGAGTGCTCAGTGAATACCTCAGGCAGCAGAAACCCAAGAAAGAGGAGGGAGACAAGGAACCATCATGGAAGGACAGGCCCCTGCACGGTATGTACCACCGGCAGATAGAGGAGGTGGCTGATATCCAGAAATCCTACCAGTGGCTGGACAAAGCTGGACTGAAAGACAGCACAGAGGCACTAATCATGGCAGCACAAGAACAAGCTCTGAGTACAAGATCCATAGAGGCTGGGGTCTATCACACCAGGCAAGACCCCAGGTGCAGGCTGTGTAAAGATGCCCCAGAGACAATCCAGCACATAACAGCAGGGTGCAAGATGCTAGCAGGCAGGGCATACATGGAACGCCATAACCAAGTGGCCGGCATAGTGTACAGGAACATCTGTGCTGAATATAACCTGGAAGTTCCAAGGTCAAAATGGGAGATGCCCCCAAATGGCCTGTAAATGGCCTGTATTTATATAGCGCTTTAATAGTCCCTAAGGACCCCAAAGTGCTTTATATATCCAGTCATCCACCCATTCACACACACATTCACACACTGGTGATGGCAAGCTACATTGTAGCCACAGCCGCCCTGGGGCGCACTGACAGAGGCGAGGCTGCCGGACACTGGCGCCACCGGGCCCTCTGACCACCACCAGTAGGCAACGGGTGAAGTGTCTTGCCCAAGGACACAACGACCGACACTGTCCATTCCGAGCTAAGATCCTGTGGGACTTCCAGATACAGACGGACAAAATGGTGGTGGCTAACCAACCGGACATAGTGGTGGTAGACAAACAGAAGAAGACGGCCGTAGTGATTGATGTAGCGGTTCTGAATGACAGCAACATCAGAAAGAAGGAACACGAGAAGCTGGAGAATTAACAAGGGCTCAGAGAAGAGCTCGAGAGGATGTGGAGGGTGAAGGTAACGGTGGTCCCCATGGTAATCGGAGCACTAGGTGCGGTGACTCCCAAGCTAGGCGAGTGGCTCCAGCAGATCCCGGGAACAACATCGGAGATCTCTGTCCAGAAGAGCGCAGTCCTGGGAACAGCTAAGATACTGCGCAGAACCCTCAAGCTCCCAGGCCTCTGATAGAGGACTCGAGCTTGAAGGATAAACTGCCCGCAGGGGCGTGCTGGGTGTTATATATATATATATACATATATATATATATATACATATATATATGTATAAGCCATGCTTTTTTCTAAATACTGTCGTCACAGTGTTTTTGTGTGTGTGTGTGTGTGTGTGTGTTTTATAGTGTTTTCTAAAGACAGCGCAAAAACAGTAAAGAAAGAAAGAAAGCCACCTCTTTCCTATCGGTGGAA
The DNA here is from genome assembly GCA_029532605.1 of Oreochromis grahami. NCBI lineage: Eukaryota > Metazoa > Chordata > Actinopteri > Cichliformes > Cichlidae > Oreochromis > Oreochromis grahami. The sequence continues at coordinate 8,168 of JAQSNX010009630.1, read as the reverse complement.
AAATGTACCATGTCAACCAATTAAAAAAAAAAAAGGTCACGTGGGATTTGGTTGTTCTAGAAGAGGCGAAAGTTTTGGGAGTGACGGTAACTGCAACTGCGAGACAGAGCGAGCGAGTGAGAGAGAGTTTTTAGATGTGGGAGATTTGTGACGTTTAGCGTGGAGTGTATAGTTAGTGTGTTGTGTTGTCTTGTGTAGTTAGTTTGTTGCACACATAAGTTGTGAGGCATCTTATTGCGACACCTGATTGTTCTCTCATTTTAGTTTTAGTAATATTTTTAAATGGTTGTACAAAATTTAAAAAACGGCAGGTGTATTGGCTGCATTTTTAGATAAATACTTGTATATGTTTACAAAATGTACAATTTATATTTGCATTTCAAGTTATAAAAATAATTTACTCAACATGTCTGCGGTGGGGGGGGTTACAGTAAAAAAAAAAACTACTAGGATTTTAAGTTTTTTGTGTGATTTCAGATCAGTAATACTAATGCAGTATGTCAATGAAAAAACAACTAAGTTCAGACACGTGAGGTTGAGCTGAAAAGAATGATACCAAACAAGGCAAGGGGAAAAAATAAAATGAAACAATCTGAAGGTGAAATAATCTAAAAACGTAAAATCAAAAGGAGTCAAAAATGACCAGTTATATTTTGGAGGGTTAATCCAACAAATCATGAAAAATTAGGTTTAAATTGGTGTTCATGACAGTGCAGATTTCTGACATTTAGTGTAATTTAAGCATGTAACAATTTTACTTTTTTTTTCTAACAAGAAACAGTGAAACTGAAGTTAGACTTGTGTTTGTAAATGAACCGCCCCATGTTGTGTAGCTTTCTGGATTTTATACTTATTGGGCTCATATTTATTTATTATACAGGCTATACAGTACATAACATCAAAACTCACGTTTTATGTAACTAAAGTGTTTAATTATGTGGGCTACAGAAAATAATTATATAATTAAAAAGTTATAGACTATATTTATATGGAAAACATGTATACTTACTGCATTTGAATCATTTTAACCATATGTAACCACCTGCATATGTGTTTGGGGGGGGGGGAAAAAGGCTTTGATTTGCCACCCCATTTGATTTCTTTGCCACCCTCATGCCACCCTAAGAAAATTTCTCTAGATCCGCCCCTGCTTGAGGGCCTCTTCAAAGACACATCCCCTCCAAGATGGCCTTTGTTCACCTCCTAAATGATCAGTGCATGTTGATAGATTTATATACTCTCTCTCTCAGATGCATGCATGTATACCATCCAACACAACACAACACAACACAATAAACACATAAAATTAACAATTTAAATACCAAATAATTATTGGTAACAAAAAGCAGACTGTTTTGATTACATTATTATAAAGTCAAATATGTCTATACCTGTAATGTTTCATACTGATTGTTTTTCCACATACAATTACAAAAAGAGTCATTTTTTTCCCTGTAATTCCTTTTTTTTTTTTTTTGTAAAGTACAAGGACAACTGAACAGTGAATAATCAAACCTGATGTTTATTTATAATGTAAGATTGAGAAAATATCATGAAATCACTTCTTAAAATTACCTATACAACATTATGTCCCTATTTTGGTAAGAAATACTCTAAAGTTACTGACCACTTAAAAATACTAACTTACAATACAAATAGAATTATTTGTCTGTTCATATCCATATAACCTCAAATTTAATATTTACATTTATAATAAAATGTCCTTTTCTTCCAAATAATAAAAAAACTGAATAGGAATAATTAACAACAATAAAGCCAAATGTGTTACAATATTATTACACTTTGTCAGGGAGAGTACAAATACAACTTAATAAGAGGAAACAACATTAGAAATATAATCATCCTCATTTCACCTGCTCCACTGACACCTTCAATGGACACACCTTCACTTCTTCACGAGTGCGAATGTATGGAAACATCTTCTCAGTAAAAGTGTTTCTGAAGGTGTATATGTGTTTGTTAGTATCAGGATCAGAGAACGACAGCTTTCCGCTGTTCCAGTTCAGATTCACTCTGATCCTCTGGAGCTTCTTTCGTACTGTGAGAGCATTGAGAGGAGCTGATGGTGAGTGTGCATAGTATTTATCTTCACAGAGTTTTATCTTCCATAATCCAGCACATAACTCTTTCTTCTTCTCCACAGACTTTGCCAACACACCCAGTTCCCACCCTGTACTGTCTCCAACTTCGACATCCCAGCTGTGAGTCCCTGAGTAAAAGCCCTCAGAGCCCAGGACAGAGTAGAACAAAGTAATCCTCTCTGGATTATCAGGAAGCTGCTGCCTCTCTCCTCCTCCTCCTCTCACACTGGTCAGATCTTCAGACAGGATGAGGTTTGGATGAGCAGTGTTTGGGTCCAGAATGAGAGGAGTGTAGGAGACCATGTCCTTCATGTTCTTCCAGATGTTGAAGGTCAGGTTGCCCAGGTGTTTGGCCTGGTCTATCAGAGCTCCTGGGGGCAGCTGTGGATCATCCAGCAGGGGGCAGCGCTGGACTCTTTCCACTGCAGCCTTGTAGTTGTGCAGGAATGAGACATCTTCAGCTCTCAGTTCCTCCTCTGTGGCTCTGACTGTGTCTGAAAGAGCTGCTATCTCTCTGCTCAGAGCCTCCATCTTCTCCTTCATCATCCCACTCTTCTGCTCCTCTTCCTCCCTCAGTGCAGCCAGCCTGGCCTCCTCTTCCTCTGCTAGAAACTGGTGAAGCTTCTTAAACTGCTCCTTAATCTGCCTCTCTGTGTGTCGGGCCTGGACCTTAATGTGTTCTGCTGTTTGATCAAACTTTTCTTGAAGTTCTTCGCAAAATTTTAACTTCTCCTTTAAGGGCTCCAGAGTTTCCTGAAGTTCCTTCTTGTATTGTCGTGCAGGTTCATCGATGGGTCTGAATCTGTGCTTGGTGTGTTTTTCTGAGGCGCAGCAGACGACACACACTGGCTGCTGATGGTCCAGACAGAAGAGTTTGAGTTTCTCAGAGTGCAGACTGCAGAGAGCCTCTGAAGCTCTCTGATCTCTCTCCTGTAAGAACAAGGAACACATAGTAATATGAGTACATAATTTTTTCCACTTATTTTCTTTTTTTTCTGCTGAATTGATTTATTTAAATACACTGTAGGGTGTACCTTACACTACAATGTAGACCCTACAACAAAACAACAGAAAAAAACCCAACAGTCATATGACCACATATGAGCAAATGCTTTGGCAATGGTGGGAAGAGAAAACTCCCTTTTAACAGGAAGAAAGCTCCAGCAAAAAGAGGCTCAGAAAAGGGCGGCCATCTGCGACGACCGGTTGGGGTGAAGGGAGAAAGACAGGATAAAAGGCAACTGTGAAAGAGCGCCAGAAATTAATAGAACAAATGATTCAGTGCAGAGAAATGTATTCAAGAAAGGTGACTAAAGAAGAAATACTCAATGCATCATGGGAATCCCCCAGCAGCCTACACCTATTGCAGCATAGCTAAGGGAGGATTCAGGGTCACCTAATCCAGCCCTAAATACATGCTTTAGCAAAAAGTAATCTGAAAACCCAATTTAATTAAAAACTTCCAGATAACATCTTATTTCATAGTGTAATCTTCACATGCTTCATCCGAAGCACACTCTCTGTTGATTCACTCATTGGTAACATCTTATTTCATAGTGTTTAGATTCATCCTTGTTCCAACACACCTGAATCAAATGAATGTCTTGTTATCAGGCCTTTGCCAACCTTGATGGCATGCTGAAGAGGTCATCAAACCATTTGATTCAGCTGTGTTGGAGTAGGGATGCATCTAAAAGCTGCAGGACAGTAGCTCTCGAGTTGGGCACCCCTGGTCTAGAGTATTCACAGCCGTTTAACCTTCTGAGGACCCGGCCCACGTAGACCGCGAAGGCCGGGTCCTCAGGAGGATGCAGCCCATGAATTTGGACACGACCATTAATTATAGTCATAGTATTAACTCACTGTGTCTTTCGGGATTCCCTAGCTTAGCTCGTAGCCAAGTCACTAGCAGCATGGCCTCTTCACCTGTCCCTCACACACTTTCCTGTTCAATGTGTCAGATATTTAGTTACTCCTCAGCCTTCTTTAGTAATAACAATGCTTGTAATAAATGCAGCATATTTGCAACTCTGGAGATCAGAATGACTGAATTGGAGACTCTGCTTCAAACCCAGGAAAAACCTATAGCTTGCCAGGCCATTGTAGCCAGTGCAGCCGATGGTAACAGCTGCTTGGCAGCTTGTCCCGAGGAGCCCGGAAAACAGCTGGATGATGGTGAGCAGCAAGAATAATCCTAAACAGAAGCTCCGGTAAACTACCAAAACATTCATGTGTCTAACCGTTTTTCCCCACTCGGTGACACACCAGCCGGGGGTCAAATTCTGGTAATTGGCGACTCTGTTCTCAGACATGTGAAGCTAGAGACACCGGCAACCATAGTCAATTGTCTTCCAGGGGCCAGAGCAGGCGACATTGAGGGAAATTTAAAACTGCTGGCTAAGGGTAAACATAAACATAGTATAAACATAAATTCAGGGAGCAGTTTTTAGCACAAGCTTATTAATCAACCAAAAATTAGTATTTAATTTAATTCATTTGAAAGCCAAATGCTCAGCCTTATCCACCGTAGCTGCAAAACTAAAAAACAAACAAAAAGTCTTATTTGTGATTATCTATCGTTCACTTGGAGGCACAGAAAGAAGATCAGACACCAGCGAGGGAGGATAAGAAAGACAGACGCAACAACATTGTCATCCCCTATGTAGCCGGTGTATCAGAGAAACTCAGGAGAGTTTTCTCCAAGCACGACATCCCAGTGTACAAACCGGATTCCAAAAAAGTTGGGACACTAAACAAATTGTGAATAAAAACTGAATGCAATGATGTGGAGATGGCAAATGTCAATATTTTATTCAGAATAGAACATAAATCATGGAACAAAAGTTGAAACTGAGAAAATTTATCATCTGAAGGGAAAAATATGGTGATTCAAAATGTCATGGTGTCAACAAATCCCAAAAAAGTTGGGACAAGGCCATTTTCCCAACTTTTTTGGAATCCGGTTTGTACTTCAGACCCAGCAACACTCTCAGACACAAACTGGTTCACCCGAAAGACAAAACTCCAAAACACAGACTGAACAACGTGGTGTATGCTGTACAGTGCAGTGAGGAATGCCCAGACCTCTACATTGGAGAGACCAAACAGCCACTTCACAAGCGCATGGCACAACATAGAAGAGCCACCTCCACAGGACAAGACTCAGCAGTCCACCTGCATCTTAAGGATAAAGGTCACTCTTTCGAGGATGCCAATGTTCACATATTGGACAGAGAGGACAGATGGTTTGAAAGAGGAGTGAAAGAGGCCATCTATGTCCACTGTGAGCGACCATCTTTGAACAGAGGCGGTGGTTTACGACACCAACTGTCTGCCATCTATAATCCAGTTTTGAGTTCCCTCCCCAGACGCCTTAACGCCCACTCACATCCTGGGCCATCTGACCTCAGGAAATCACATGATAGGGTGGGGCCAGGTTTCACAATGAGCTCACCCGAACCCTGGCTGATTAGGTCCCACACCCGCTTTCACACCTTGGCGCATGTGATTAGAGGATCACCAGGGGGTCCTTTGTCCCTCCTTGGGGGGAAACTCCCACTGGGTTTAAATCTGGGACTCTCGGCCATTTGACCTTAGAACTGAAGAAGCTTCTCGGATGAGAGGTGAAACGTCTTCAAGCAACTCAAAGAAGTCCAGACGCTTTTCTTTGCAAACTCCCTTGACTATGAAATGATTACTGTGGGTGTTTATTGGGATGCGCACAGCCTCAACACGACACTCTGTTATTTGAGTCAACTGGCTTCTCTCAAAAGAGAGAAAACCCACCCACCACTTTTATTTACCATCTATGATTCAAAATGGCGGTACGGACACACGCAGCAGCTGCTCCCTGTCCCGACAAACAGTGTTCCTGTATTTGTTTTGCTCTTTTTCTTGTTTTTGATAACGCTCATACAGTCGTGATCTCCTTCTCTAAATCAAGAGAAGCAAATCCACCAGCTTTTCAATCATGGAAGAGCTACAAATCACACTGAGGAACTCCGGACTGCTTTGGAAGCATCTACCATCAGCTACCCCCACAACTAGATCTCACCCACAGTGGAAACATGGTGGTGCAAGAGGAGACAGAAGAGGGGTAAGTGCAGAGTAGACTAACGGCTATTCCACACAAATCCGCTATTCCAATCATTGTATTGTCCAACATGTGCTCACTGGACAACAGGCTTACTTCAGTCCACTTTGAGGTCAGTGAGGGAGTGCTGTGGCTCTTCATCTTTGTGGAAACTTGGCTTAACAATAACATTCACCACAGCACCATTCAACTCGACCGGCTAGCATGCTTTTGAGCAGACAGAGCTCTGGCCAAAAGGAGTAAGGCAAGGCAAGGCAAGTTTATTTATATAGCACAATTCAACAACAAGGTGATTCAAAGTGCTTTACAGAGACATTAAAAAGCATGATTTAAATTTGATTAAAACAAGCAAGCAAACAAACAAACAAACAAACAAAACAGTATATAAAATCAGAACAGTAGATAAAATCAGTAGTTAAAAAGTAGGTTTTGAAATTTAAACTTAAGTGTGGATTTGGTGCTTTATTCAAATGCAGCTGAGAATAGGTGAGTCTTCAACCTGGATTTAAATAAACTGAGTGTTTCAGCTGATCTGAGGCTTTCTGGGAGTTTGTTCCAGATATAAGGAGCATAAAAGCTGAATGCAGCTTCTCCGTGTCTGGTTCTGACTCTGGGGACTGATAACAGACCGGATCCAGATGACCTGAGGGATCTGGAAGGTTCATACTGGGTCAGGAGGTCACTGATGTATTTTGGTCCTAAACCATTCAGAGCTTTATAAACCACCATCAGAACTTTAAAGTCTATCCTCTGACGGACAGGCAGCCAGTGTAAAGACCTCAGAGCTGGACTGATGTGGTCCACTTTTTTGGTCTTAGTGAGGACTCGAGCAGCAGAGTTCTGAATGAGCTGTAGTTGTCTGACTGATTTTTTAGGTAGACCTGTAAAGATGCTGTTACAGTAATCAAGCCTACTAGTAAGAGTAAGACTCACGGAGGGGGACTCTGCGAGCCTGTGGGCTACAACCAGCAGACTGAGAGATAGCTTCGTTTATCAGGCTGTCAGGATGCTGAATTCACTCCTGCCCTCTCACACATGAACTCCAGGCCTGCATTCACTTCTTCCCTCTGAACCCCCAACCCCCTCTAAACCACCACCATTGCCTTTTCACTGACTGTCCCAACCCAACTTGCACACGGACTTGCCCACAATCACTATGATTGTATTGGATACTGCTGTTTATAAAATGATATAGTATTGTATTGTGTTGCACATAAGACTCCTATTTTATTTTTATCTTTATAATGTTTTAGTGTACACTGAGGGCTATGGGAGCATTGCAGTTTCAAATTTCTGTGTATGACTGGTCTTTTACAATAAAGCTGACTTTGACTTGACTTTGACTAATCACACTCTAGATCTTGTTTTAACGTATGGCATAGAAACTGAACATTTAACAGTGTTTCCTGAAAACCCTCTGCTGTCTGATCATTTCCTCATAACATTTACATTTACAATAATTGATTACACAGCAGTGGAGAGTAGACTTTATCATAGTAGATGTCTTTCTGAAAGTGCTGTAACTAAGTTTAAGAATATAATCCACCCACTGTTATCATCTTCAATGCCCTGTACCAACATAGAGCAGAGCAGCTATCTGAACGCTACTCCAACAGAGGTCGATTATCTTGTTAATAATTTTACCTCCTCACTACGTACGACTCTGGATACTGTAGCTGTGATCCACACAGATATGTGGTCACAATTGTGAGTTAAGTGTCGTGATATATGGAGATTATTATGCATGTTTTATTTTGCTGGTTTATTGGTGTAATTTAAATCCACAATGTCATGTAAGTTCCCTGTTGCCAGGAGAGTGTATAACACTTTGGACAGTAGGGGGCAGCAGCGTGCTTTGGGAACTGAGTCGGGTGCATAGCTGCCGTAAGTTTTCCATTCTGGCAAGACTGACCAGGCGAACGGCAGCGTGTCTCCTGTGTTCACTTTCTCTCCTGTTTTACAGGTCAGTAATG
>JAQSNX010009626.1:0-16729 GCA_029532605.1 Oreochromis grahami | reverse complement strand
TGACTGTGAGTCCCAGCAGCTCTCAGCTCTTTAAATTAGACTTTGTGTCTCTGAGCTGTGAGGAGGACGACAGCTCTGCTGGATGGACTCTGAGGAGAAACACAAGCAAACGACAGAGGACTCAGTGTGGAGATGGGTGGGGAAAACCAGCTGGTTCTTCCTGTGACGTCCAGACAGTGGAGTTTACTGGTGTGAGTCCAGAGAGGGTCCCATCAGTAACATGGTTAACCTGACAGTCACTGGTAAGCTGAGTGTGTGGAGTTAGTGTTGATGAAGCTGTGTGTAAATGGATGAAATGCTGTAGTTTGTCTCTGTGTTGAGGTGGATCAGTGATCCTGCAGAGTCCTGTCCTCCCTGTGATGGAGGGAGATGACGTCACTCTGCTCTGTAAAACAAAGACCACTCCCTCCAACCTCCCAGCTGCTTTCTATAAAGATGGCTCCCTCATCAGGAAGCAGCCTACAGGTCACATGACCATCCAGCATGTTTCCAGGTCTGATGAAGGCCTCTACAAGTGTGACATCAGCGGTCATGGAGAGTCTCCATCCAGCTGGATCACTGTCACAGGTGACACACTCACCTGTCTGTGTTTCTGCAGCTTTCAACATTCACAATGTGACGACAACTTAATGACTGTGTTTGCTTTATTTTAGGGGAACACACCACCACACCTCCACCTGCACCCACACCTCCACCTACATCCACCACTACCACCACCACCACAACTACCACACGTCCACCCACCTCTACACCTACACCCACCACCACAACTAACACACCTTCACCCACCCATACCCATACACCCACCATTACCACACCTCCACCCACCAGCTCACATTCACTCACTGCCACCAAATCTCCATCAATAACAGCTCAATGCATTACATCCACACCTCCACCTACATTCACCTCTCCTCCTGGTTCCACCTCCATCACTCTTCCTCCATCACGCTCTCTTCCTCTTCTCTCTGTGATGTTGGTCTCCTCTGTTGGATCATCCTGTGTTGTGGTTCTACTGGTGTTACTGGTTCTGCTGGTGAGACGATGTGCTCACAGGAAACCTGAAGGTGAGACTCAGACTTCCTGATCGTTCGTGTTCGAGATTCTTCAGTAGAATAAAAGTCACATTCATTATTATTATAGTTACAACTTTCCTAAATGCAACCTGTTTTTAGATATTTAATTTATATTATTTTTAATTTTGCATCATTTCAGCAGATCAAGAAGAAGCTGGAGAAGATGACATGATCACTTATGTCACGTACAGCTACATCCAATTATTAGATCCTCAACAACAGCCAATCAGAAAAAGCAACGGTAGTAATGTGTTTCCTTCAAAGGGGCTGAGGCTGACATTTAAAATTTTAAATATAATTGCAAAACTATGAGTGTAGGAACGCTGCAAAGTAGAGGTGGGGATGTTTCAGAAATAGGACATTAGTAAGGAACTTTCTCTTTGATTTCTTTGTTGTAACACTAAGTTTTTTGCTTCTTGACAATAAATCTTATACTGTTGGTCTGTTTCTTCTCTTAAATGGAACAAGATTTGTAAGGAAAATTTGTGAGTTGAGCAGCAGAGTCAAGTATGTAGATTGTTTGTGATTGTGTTGGTCTTGATGGCCTGACTAGTGCTCACAAGCTGATTCCACAAGTGTTCAGTGAGGTTGAGGTCAGGACTGCAGCAGGTTTGAAGAAGCAGTTACAGTGTGAGCAGTATGGAAGCTTTAAACCAGAGCCAGATGTCGTCTACTCTTCGCTAAGGTAGTCCACCAGTCCAACCACTGACGTCCAGCTGCTGGTCTCTAACTGGTCCCCCTAGCACCTCAGACCAGAGGACATCCACATGTTACAGATTTTAAGTCTTTTTATCCATGAATTAGACTCTGATGATGCAGAACTACTTAATGGAAACCAGTTACTTAATTTATTGTCATGCAGATGTTTTATGTCTTCAGTAACTTCACAGATTTTTATAATTATTCATGTTTCTTGGATCCCGTTGTTGTTCCTTCACCTTGGAAACATTCATATTATCTCACTCAGTAATATAAGATTAAAACTCAGACTTGAGTGTTGTAATGTCTGATAAACTACAAATTCATAAACTCAGACTGTACTTCCTTCTGAATAACATTTCCTGAATGGACACAGAGTTCACTCCTGTTAAACTGTCAGTGAAGCTTAAAGCCTCTCTGAGGTTAAAGTCATCATAGGTACTAATCCAGTTCTCTAATTTGTAGAAGCAAAACTGTTTTGGGTAAAAAAAGTCCCACAGCTCATGGTCACAGGTTAGCGTTGGGCAGCCAGTTTTGCACCAGGTAGGATGTCATTCCAGATGATGATGGTTGCTGGGGAGACAGTGGGGTTACTGTACCAGTGTGAGGGGTGGAGGGTGGTTGCTTTCCACTCAGAGGTGTGAAACAGAGATTTTTTTTCTAAGCCCGTTTAAAAAAGAAAACAAATAAAAAAGCCATTACAATCATCTAAGATGGATGACACAAACACACGTTTCAGTTGTGATGATTTAAATGATTTAACCAATGCAGGGATGCCCTTTAATTACTCTTTTTTATTAATATTCATTGCCATAATTTGTGACATGCAGGAAAAAAAAACAGGCTGAATGAAAAACTTTGTCTAATCTCCATGTCCAAACTTCACTTATAATCTCATGTTTATATAAAGCGCTGATGACTCTTAAAAATAATATTAAATTTCCAAATTCAACTTACTGAACAATAAAAGACACAAAATCTTTTATCCAGTGTATATTCATTATGGTAAATGGTAAATGGCCTGTATTTATATAGCGCTTTATATAGCGTTGGATCCGTCATATCCAACCAAATGACTGTTATTAAATATGTTTCTGCCATAAATCCAGATTATTCATCAGTAATTCAATATAATAAGAGTCCTAACCTCTTAGCAAAGAGAGGTCCAATGATTTGGTGTCACTATTTAAAGGCTGGCTGCTCTCCAGTTGCAGCCATTGGAGGGCTCCAGTCCAGCCCACCCACTCTCTCTCTCTGACTGTGTGTGGAGTTACAGACCTGCTCTCTCACTCAGGAACTTTCAGCTTCATCTGAACCTCAAAGTTCATCTCATGTTGTCTCTTCTGAAGCTCAGATTCTGATTTTAACACAGAAATGTCTGCAGAAACTGCGTCACTCTGCTACAGTTTCCTGTGTTTCACAGTCTTTGTGTTTGTCTCTGCTGGTGAGATTTACTGTGAGAAAGTGAAGGTTATATATTGATAATAATGTGTGTGAAAGTGACATAAGGTTAGATAGAGTCTGTGTGGATTTAACTATGTGCTTAATTATGTGGGCTACAGAAAGGAATAGTTATAGACTATATTTACACATGTGTATTCTTACTATATTTGAATCACCTGCAAGTGTTTTTTTTAAGAAATTTTCTCTAAATCTGCCGCTAAGAGACTCACAGTGTCTTATAATGAGAGGCTGCTTTCTCTCACACATTATGTTCACTTATTATCAGCACATGTTGTTGTTCTGTGGAAGCTAACATCTTGTAGTTTCTGACACTTTGCATGTTTAGCATGAGGCTAAAATTCCCCCTCAGTGGGTCACTGGTGACCTGCTGGATGTTCAGAGGTTCAGTAAATCCAGAGCTGAAGTGTTGTAGTGTCTGATAAACTACAAACTTATGAACTCAGACTGGACTTCCTTCTCAATAACACCTCAATAACATAGGTACTAATCACATTAGAGTTGGAGAAAGAAAGAAACAGACTTTTGGGGTAAATAAAAGTCCCACACCTCGTGGTCAGAGGTTGGGGTTAGGAGGGTTGAGGTGACCAGGATTACTTTGCCTCTTTTGTTCTAATGCAACAGAAAAGGATACAGACAGAGTATAACTGAATATCAAGCTTGTGGTTCTAGTTAGTTCAACCCACTCTGTGTATGTTCACCTTGAGTTAACTACAGATATGAATGTCTGCTGATGCACATTATGACATTTCTATATAGGAACTTTACAGTTTATTCAGTAAACTACAGTTACTGCAAATCACCTTAACTTAATGGGTGTTCAACCGTGTTTGACCATATTTCACAGAGTCAGCAGGAATTATAGATTTTATTCTAAGCTCCAGGGGAAAAATTCACCATGGCCACAAATAACTGTCCTACATCTGTAACAGACTGATAGTATTTGTTGATGAGTGCCTACCTTTTATGAATCCAGTTTGGTCAGGATGAATTAAGAGGGGGATTATTTTCTTTAGTCTCTTCGAGAGAGTTTTGCAGATTATTTTGAGGTCTACATTTATAAGGGATGTTGGACGATAGCTTGAGGGATATACAGGGTCTTTGCCTGGTTTTAGCAGGAGATTAATGTTTGCAGAGTTCATATTTGATGGAAGTCTGCCATTTTCTTTGATTTCCAACAACGTTCTGTAAAAAACTGGTGCTAGAATCATCCAGAATTCTTTGTAGAATTCTGTAGGAAAGCCGTCTGGACCTGGAGCCTTATTATTGGGCATACTTATCAGGGCTTCCTGGAGTTCACCTGGTGTCAGTGGCGAATCCAGTGCAATTGCTTGAGAGTCTGATAATTTTGGGAGAGTTATGTTGTCTAAAAACTGATCAATTTCCTTTTTAGATGGGTTTATTTGTGGTGAATACAACGTTTTATAGAAATCCCTGAAAATGTTGTTTATTTGTTTCGGGTCATATATTGTGTTCCCAGATGAGTCTTGAACAGTACATATAGTTGTTTTTTCTTTATTTATTTTTAGCTGGTTTGCTAGAAATTGACCGGATTTATTACTATGTTCATAATTTTGTAAGTGTAGTCTTTGTACTAAGAATTTTGGTTTTTTTTATCAATGATCTCATTTAATTCTAGTTTTGTTTTGCGTATTTTGTTCAATGTTTCCTGATCTTGGTGGGACGCGTAGGCTTCTTCTAGTGATTTGATGGTTTTTTCTAATTCCTGAATATTTTTGTTTTCTTCTTTCTTTTTATGTGATGAGAAAGAAATTATTTTACCTCTCATCACAGCTTTCCCTGCTTCCCAGAGGACAGATGCTGATGTTCCAGGAATGTCATTAAAGTCTAAATATGAAGTCCATTCTTTTTTAAAGTATTTAATAAAGTCTTCATCTTTAAGCAGTGATGTATTAAATCTCCAGTTTTTACTTTGTGTGGAATTATTCCTCTGCATTAGTGTTAAAGATACAGGAGCATGATCGCTGACAGCTATAGGGTGAATCTCAGTGTCTGAAATGTCACTCAGCAGTGAGCTGCTGACCAAAAAATAATCCAGACGAGAGTAGGAGTGATGAACATGTGAGAAGAAAGTATATTCCTTACTGGTGGGGTGAAGGGAGCGCCATGCATCACAAAGACCAAAGTTGCTCATATACTGTTTGATTATATTTGTGGACTGCCAGTTACGCTGAGTTCCTGCTGTATTGAGCCTATCCATTTCTTCATTTAGTCCAAGGTTGAGGTTGCCTCCAAGAACAAGTGTGCCATCTAAGTGTTCAGAGAGTGCACTGAAAAAACCGTGAAAGAATGAGGGATCATCAACATTTGGACCATATACACTTACAATACATAGCTTTTTATCACATATAGATAGTTTAATGATTAAGAATCTGCCCTCTGGATCTATAACTGTATCAAGTACTGTGAAATTAATATTTTTATGGATTAAAATTGCTACTCCCCTTTGTCTAGAATTATAACAAGCCGAGAACACATTAGGAAACTCAGGTGTTTTAAGTTCATTCGAACCTCTAAGAGGTCTGTGGGTCTCTTGTAAAAGGACAACATCTGCCTGTAGTTTTTTGAGTTGGTTAAATATTTTTAACCTCTTTTCTCTGGAGCCAGCTCCATTTACATTCCATGAGACGAATCTTAGTGCACCCATAGATGTCTGTGTATAACTAGGGGTGTATGCTGTGTGTGTTGCTTAGACAGGTGGAGAGAAAACATCACTTGTTCATAAATAAAGAGAAGGAGAGAGAGAAAAGATGTGTGATGAGATGCTCCCTGAGTCTGAATATGTGTTTGCATATTTACTAATATGATTACGTAGATTACTTAATTTGATAGACTACTCATACAGTAAAAACCTTGAAACTACTATATTTTCTTTAGATGCAGAAAAAGCGTTTGACAGAGTTAACTGGAAATTTCTATTTGCAACTTTACACAAATTTGGTTTTGGATCTTCTTTCATCAACTGGTTAAAAATATTATATAATTCCCCAACAGCTTGTGTCAGAACAAATGACCAGACATCCTCCAGCTTCTGTCTTCTGAGGGGCACCAGGCAGGGATGCCCACTCTCCCTTTCACTGTTTGCAATTTTTATCGAACCACTAGCAGCAGCAATTAGACAGAATTCAGTAATTAAGGGCATAAAATGCAAGAACATGGAACATAAAATCAGCCTTTATGCGGATGATGTGTTACTCTTTCTCCAAAATTCACAAACCAATATCTCTGGTGTGATTGAACTGATAAACTCTTTTGCAAGAATATCAGATTACTCAATTAACTGGTCAAAATCTACAGTCCTTCCGATTAATTGCTCCTTCCATAATTCCTCTTCTACTCCACTGCAATCGGGAAATATAAAATATTTAGGTATTAATGTTTCTCCCAAGCTTGCAGATCTAACTAAATTAAACCATATCCCACTTTTAAAGAAAGTAGAAGGTGATCTGGCTAGGTGGAAATGTCTACCCATATCACTCATGGGAAGGGTTGCCGCTATAAAAATGATGGTATTACCAAAAATAAATTATTTATTCTCAATGATCCCAACTAAACCGCCGCAAGATTGGTTCAGATCTCTAGATTCATATATGTCCAAATTCCTTTGGAAAAATAAGCCCCCACGTATAAGCTTAAAAACACTACAAAAGACCAAGGATAAAGGAGGATTAGAACTACCTAACTTTCAGCACTACTTCTTAGCCAACAGGCTTCAGTTTATCTCAGGATGGCAAAAACATACCCTCTTAGATGAACCTTGGCTAGATGTAGAACAAGCACTTTGCAATAATCTAGAGATTTCAGATCTACCATTTATCAGCTCAAACATCCAACGACATGAATGCTTCAAAAGCATCAACATCAGCTCTTCTCTGACAGCATGGTGGGAGTTTCTGAAGCTGACTGAGTCTTCATTAATCCCATGCAAACGTACACCTATCTGGAACAACCCTGACATATTACAAAACAATAATATGATAAACTTTTCAGATTGGAGTAGTAAAGGAATCAAATATTTAGAACATATACTAGAAGGAACAGAATTTATTTCATTTGACAGACTAGTTACACAATATGGGATCAACAAGAAAAGATTTTTAGAATATCAACAAATTAAATCCATAGTAAAAAAGAGATTTAAACCGGGTCAAGTTGAACTACAAACACCACCAAGTGTGGTTCAATTTCTTACTCTTAAAACCCCCAAATTACTATCCAAAATATACAGAATGCTTTCTAAAACAGATGAATCAATATCACTTCCTATTGCAAAATGGGAAGCGGATTTATCAGTTAACTTTGACCAAAACTTCTGGTCTCAGATTTGCTTAAAAACCTTTCATCTAATTAGAAATCCCAGTCTTCAATTAATTCAATACAAAATACTACATAGAGTACACTATACAGGTCATCGGATGTTCAAGATGGGCTTTACGTCTACCAACAACTGCTCACACTGCCAAACCAATTCACCGGACAATTATATCCACGCACTTTGGTTCTGTCCACCAGTTCAGAAGTTTTGGCGCGAGATATGTGAAGACTTATCAAAGTGTCTGAAATGTAACATTCCAACTTCCCCTTTAGTGTGTTTGTTGGGCAGCTTAGATAATGTCACTCCGGAAAAGAATATAGCCCATATGGTTTTCACTGCCCTATGCATAGCCAAGAAAACAGTCCTCATGAACTGGAAAAATAAAAATAATCTTAATTCTAACCAATATAGAAATTATCTATTAGATCACATTAGTCTTGATACAGCCTCTGCCACCACATCAGATCAATTGCTCTGGGCTCCTTTGATCAGCTCCATCACCTAGTGGGGGTGGGGGGTCTTAGTTTGGTCCCACCTTCACTGTTGTGATTGGTGTGGGGGTAGGGACAGGCTTAGGGCATCGGGGGGTTCCCCGGGAGCATCTTCCTTGGGGGGCTCAACCCGGGGTAGCGGTCATGGCCAATTAGGGGCTCTGTTGGCTCTTGGGTGACGGTTTCCTCGTGGCTGCGTGCAGCAGGGCTAGGGGAGGGTCTGTGCTGATGGACGTGGGTTACTGACCTGGTAGCCTGGCTGCCCCTGGGTGGGTCCGGGATGGGCGTGAGGTTCTGGGGGCACTCCGTCTCTGGGCTGGGGCCCTGGCCAAGCCTCAGGGGCCTGGGTCCTGGTTGGTGTGTTGCCGGGGTTGTGGGGGGGTGGGTGTATGGGGGCCCAGTCCTGGCGCAGGGTGCCGCCTGTGCATCGAACCACCTGGGGGGCTCTTCGACTGGTGGGGGAGGTTGTCACATCCTGCAGGAGCCTTCCTCTCTTCAGGAACTCTCTCTGCAGGAGGGGGAGATACAGGAGAGGTGGAGGAAGATCTCAGCCTGGGCGTCTATTGTCTTGTGTAGTCTGGAAGATGAGTGGATGATGGGGTGGGTGCAGTTTTCTCTGTGGTGGGGTCAGGTGGACTGTCCCGGGCTCTGTGGGGCCGGGCAGCGCTGCTGCACTGGGCCCCGGTCTGGATGGGCCTGGGCCCCCCCTTTCCCTGGTGGGTTGCAGAGTATGGGGGTGCCTACTGGGGTCAGCGGGGGAGCTGACCCCAGGGAGGGGTCACTTGCCCCTCCCTTCCTTCCCTCCCCATCTCCAGCTGCCTCCCTCTTCCCGCTCCACCACAATCACCCACACATGCAGGGCCTTGGGGTAGGGGTGTGTCACCAGGGTGCAGAGGAGACATCCCCCCCCCTCTGTCCCCTTCTGGCTGCCTCTGCCTCAATTTTATCCCACAACTTAGACATTCACATTACTCACACTCTCATTACACATACATATAGGATCTTGGGGTGGGCACGCTACACGGATTCCAATCACCACCAGGGTGTACACCTCACCCCTGGCGTCGCTGCCCACCTCTCAATTTTAACTACACGTAGACATTGAGGGCTAGCAGGAGGGGCTATATGCTTACCTGCTGCTCTGGCAGGTAGCTCCATGCCCTCCTGGGTTTTAAATGCACCTTAGAACACACATACATCAACACTACATATGAGCGGGTGGAGGGAGGTTAAATGTTAAATGTTATGTATTTAGCACCAAATCACAACAGCAGTCGCCTAAAGACACTTTATGTTGCTGGGTAAAAACACAACAATAATACAAAGAAAACAACAACAATTTAATTACCCAATATGAGCTAACATTTAGTGAGAGTGGGAAGGAAAAACTCCATTTGAAGAGATAGAAACATCTGGCAGAAACAGGCTCAAGGAGAGACAGCCATCTACTGTGACTGGCTGAGGTTGATGAAAAGGAGACAGGACAACATATACACTGTGCAAGAGAGCAAGAGATACATACTAATTAATGATCAAATGCAGAGAGGTGTATAAACACAGAACAAGCGAAGAAGGAAAAAATTCATACATCATGGGAAGCCCGCAAGAGCCTAGGCTTATTGCAGCACAAATAAGGGAAGATTCAGGGTCACCTGATCCACTCTAACTGTATTATTTGTCAAAACTGAAGGTTTTAATGCTAATCTCAAAAGCAGAGATGGGTGTTTGTCTTCTGAATTAATATAGAATAGAATAGAATAGAATAGAATAGAATAGAATAGAATAGAATAGAATAGAATTCAACTTTATTGTCATTGCACATGTCACAGGTACAAGGCAACGAAATGCAGTTTGCATCCATCCAGAAGTGCTGTAGCCTTGATATAGATATATTACAATATATATTATCAATAATATAGGTATGTAAGTATATTACAGAAATGGGTCTATTATGGTATGTTACAATGTACACGGTATGAAGGTATGTTATGAATATGCTATAACAATAAGTATGTACAGGCTGTAGTGAGTACAAGCTATGAATAGGGTATAAATATGGGATAGGGTATAAATATGAAAAACTATACAGAATATGAAATAAAAAAAAACTATACAGAAATATGAGATATACAGCTATACAGAAATGTGAACTATGCAGGTTATAAACAGTTGTAGAATTAAAAATTATCGTATTGTACAGAATGATGTGAGCTGCATCCACAGAAGAGAGGCCTGAGAGATGAAGACTCTGATTCCCGTTCAACCTTAAAATTCTATAGGAACCACAAGTACACCTAATATTCCAAAATTGAAATCTGGATTTCAAAGCGAGTCAGTGAAGACAAGCAAATATGGCTGAAATATGCAGTCTCTTTATGGTCCCCGTCATGACTCTCTCAGCAACACTTTTGATCCATCAATATTAAACAATTATTGATGCAGTGGATTGAGATGAAACTTGGCACAGAGGTACAGTAGGTGTCCCAGAGGAAGAATGTGTTGAAAGTTGAACCTCAACAATTCAGGCTGATTTTTAATGAATTTTTTAAATTGACACAATTATAGTTTATAAGCTGTATTACATTGCATTGAATACAAGTTTGCTTTAATTTCTGAGGAATTCTACAGTAAATCTGGCTGAAACTTGGCACAGAGGTACAGTAGGTGTCTCAGAGGAGGGATGTGTTGAAAGTTGGACATCAACTATTAAGGATGATGGTTAATGAATTTTTGAAATTGACATAATTCTATTGTATTGACTGTATTGCATTGAATACAAGTTTCCTGTAATTTCTGAGGAATTTTACAGTAAATCTGTATGAAATTTGGAACACAGGTACAGTAGGTGTCCCAGAGGAGGGATGTGTTGAAAGTTGGACCTCAACTATTCAGGATGGTTTTTAATGAATTTTTGAAAATGACATAATTCTATTGACTGTATTGCATTGAATACAAGTTTCCTGTAATTTCATAGGAATATTACAGTAAATCTGTATGAAACTTGGCACAAAGGTACAGTAGGTGTCCCAGAATAAGAATCTGTTGAACGTTGGACCTCAACTGTTCAGGATGATTTTTAATGAATTTTTGAAAATGACATAATTCTATTGACTGTATTGCATTGAATACAAGTTTCCTGTACTTTCATAGGAATATTACAGTAAATCTGGCTGAAACTTGGCACAGAGGTACAGTAGGTGTCCCAGAGGAGGGATGTGTTGAAAGTTGGACATCAACTATTAACAATGATTTTTAATGAAATTTTGAATATGCAACCAGACTGTCACGATGGTTGTATTGGGCTGTTCCATTGCAATTTGTGTGCGCGCTTGCACGTGTGAGTGTTCGCGCGCGTGCACGTGCGCGCGGTCTAGGCTTTCAACCGGGATATAAAGCGAAAAGGCGGTACCGCAAAGACTGGTGTAAAAGCGCAAGGAAATTTATGCGGCGGAGAAGAAGCGGCTGGCTTGACCGCGGCTCACAAATGACTGCTCACTTGACCGCGGTGTCACACGGAACCACGCAGTTTGGAGCGCTTCTGTTCCCACCCGGCGTGTAAACAGCAGCGGACCCGGAAACAGGAGCATCGTGGAGTGCGACTGTGGCAGACCCACTGTGAACCGCTTTAGTTTCAAGCTTTGCTGAATGTTTGGTTTCCAGCATGGATAATACAACAGACGGGACGTGGGACACATTACCCGTTAAACTCAACGAGAAGATTTTGCAAACGCTCGATGAACTGAAATTCACACACATGACACCTGTACAGGTTAGTGAACACTTTCAGCCCGTGGCTCACACCTCTCCTCAGTAAACACTGAATCTGATCTGTTGGAATTTTCCCTTCTAGTCTGCCTGTATCCCGCTGTTCATGAGTAACAAGGATGTGGCTGCCGAGGCGGTAAGTGCGCCATTTAACCATTAAAAATAAAGATCGCTGAATTTTATTATTGCAGATGTTTCAGAGTTATGGTAAACATCCTCCCACACACCCACCCACACATCCATCCAGCCAGCCATTCAGCCATTCAGTGTCACGGGTGTCTGGATCCTCTCCCAGCTGTCCCAGGGCTGCAGACAGGGTACACACTGGACAGGTCGCCAGTGTGTTCCAGGGCTGACAAACGTGGTGACCATCCATGTGCACAGTATACATGATACCGATTAACCACCACTGCAAGTACTGACATTTGAATTTAACTGGACTGGAAAAATTGTCTTGACAGGGTCATTCCATATAAAATCCACCCAATCTGGAAAAGTGGACCCCCAGACATATCCCCTGATTGTTGTATTTTCAATGCATGTTATAATAAATCATGCTAAAAGTGAACTTTTCAAAAACCTAATTTATCATTAATAATTTTAAATATGGGTTTTTGATTCTGCTTGAAAGTAAACGAAGAAATAAGCTTCCCGAATCTTAGAGCTGATGTAACCACCTCAACCGGACCGACCCCCCCCCCCCCCCGTCTGCCGCAAGGTTTTCTGTTCAGCACACATGTACAGAGTGGTTGTCCTGTGAGTTATCGCAGCAGCTTCTTGTAGCTCACTGAGTTTCATTTGATTGCAGGTGACTGGGAGTGGAAAGACGCTGGCTTTTGTCATTCCTATTATAGAACTCCTCCTGAAGCGGGAAGAGAAGTTAAAGAAGATGCAGGTAAGAATGAAAGTGAAGGAAAGATGGCATTTAACCCCAGTTTTTTTTTAAAAAAAAATAGGGTGACTAGCAGTGTATGAAGTAATTAAAATTAGCTTTTGTTCTTTTTTTTTGATATTGTTATAGAGTTTAATACCTCCTTGATCCTGAACAGCTGAACTCTGAGTTATGATAGTTCTTGATATTTTACAGATAATCTGTGAAATATACAAAACCTCAACAATATGATTTGGACACTTTATTAAGCCCCAAATAATGTCTTTTGCAGGTTGGTGCCCTTGTGATCACTCCCACAAGAGAACTGGCTGTACAGATCAGTGAAGTGATGGAGCAGTTTATTGAGAAGTTTCCACAGTTCAAGTAAGTAGAAGATACAGTGTGAAAGGGGCATTGTATGTAATACAAACCCCTTAGTTAATAAGATGAAAAATTCTTAAAATCTATTTGAATGAAGTGTAATGGTAAAAAAGTGTGAAACTGAACATGTCTGGTTGCACTCCATATGTCAGAAAGAGCAAATGGCGGATGGAAATTAGTGATGTGGTTGCATGGTGAAAAAGTCTGCCTTTAAGAGTGTGGTTAGAAAAGTCAGAAGTTAGTGAGGGTGGCCTCTGCCTTTACAGCTATCCTTGGATAAAACTGGAAACTATTCTAATGGTCGTTAATTCATTATTGATATATACTGAGGTGTCAGAGGTTGTCAAATATCATCATCATAATCTAAGAACGAAAGTGTTTTAGATTAATGTCGAAATATCCCAGTATATAATAGTGGCTTTAATAAATACCTGCCATTATATCTTAATTGCCCCTTGGGGATGAATAAAGTCTTTCTGATTCTGATTCTGATTCTATAGCAGACAGGAAAAGACCATGGCGATGTGCCCATTTACATATGTGACACAGTTACTGTGGTACTGTCACAGTTACTGAAAGCAATGTAAAACTGATGAAGGTGTGCAGACAGGATATATGATGTGTAATAGTCGAATGAGGTAAAGTTGCCACTCTGCTCCTTAAACAAATAGCAGTGCATCACTGATCATGTTATTATTTTGAGCCTGTGTCACCTACAAAATACAAGTAAAACCCCTTGAAAAGCATAATTATTATTTTAACTGAACTGTGACTGAAATAGTAACCGGTTGTATAAACCTCTACTTCATTAATGATCGGAGAAGTCTTTCATGTTTTCCGACTTGTTGTTTTTCAGGCAGATTTTACTTATCGGTGGCAGTAACCCAGCAGAGGATGTGGAGAAGTTCAAGGATAAAGGGTATGTGATGATCTGAGGGCCTTTCCACCAACACACAACTGGCACAGTTTTTCAGCTGGACTGAAATATATCCATTATAAGCACAATGATCCACAATCTTGTTCTGTTAAGAAGTAAAAATTGGGCTGTGTTAATGAAATTAGTTTTTCTGAATGGTTCTTCATATCAATGGACCCAGGAGTATTATATCAAAACCTCCTGTGCTATCCATCACAGAATCACGTTAAAAACATCCAATTCAATTCAATTCAATTTTATTTATATAGCGCCAAATCACAACAAAAGTCGCCTCAAGGCGCTTTATATTGTACAGTAGATAGCACAATAATAAATACAGAGAAAAACCCAACAATCATATGACCCCCTATGAGCAAGCACTTTGGCGACAGTGGGAAGGAAAAACTCCCTTTTAACAGGAAGAAACCTCCGGCAGAACCAGGCTCAGGGAGGGGCGGCCATCTGCTGCGACCGGTTGGGGTGAAAGAAGGAAAACAGGATGAAAGACATGCTGTGGAAGAGAGACAGAGATTAATAACAGATATGATTCGATGCAGAGAGGTCTATTGACACATAGTGAGTGAGAAAGGTGACTGGAAGGGAAAAACTCAATGCATCATGGGAATCCCCGGCAGCCTACGTCTATTGCAGCATAACTAAGGGAGGATTCAGGGTCACCTGGTCCAGCCCTAACTATATGCTTTAGCAAAAAGGAAAGTTTTAAGCCTAATCTTGAAAGTAGAGATAGTGTCTGTGTCCTAAATCCAAACTGGAAGCTGGTTCCACAGAAGAGGGGCCTGAAAACTGAAGGCTCTGCCTCCCATTCTACTTTTAAATACTCTAGGAACAACAAGTAGGCCTGCAGAGCGAGAGCGAAGTGCTCTAATAGGGTGATATGGTACTACAAGGTCATTAAGATAAGATGGGGCCTGATTATTTAAGACCTTGTATGTGAGGAGCAGGATTTTGAATTCAATTCTGGATTTAACAGGAAGCCAATGAAGGGAAGCCAAAACAGGAGAAATATGCTCTCTCTTTCTAGTCCCTGTCAGGACTCTTGCTGCAGCATTTTGGATTAGCTGAAGGCTTTTCAGCGAGTTTTTAGGACATCCTGATAATAGTGAATTACAGTAGTCCAGCCTGGAAGTAATAAATGCATGAACTAGTTTTTCAGCGTCACTCTGAGACAGGATATTTCTAATTTTAGAGATGTTGCGCAAATGGAAGAAAGCAGTCTTACATATTTGTTTAATATGTGCATTGAAGGACATGTCCTGGTCAAAAATGACTCCAAGGTTCCTCACAGTGTTACTGGAGGCCAAGGTAATGCCATCCAGAGTAAGAATCTTCTTAGATACCATATTTCTAAGATTTTCAGGGCCGAGTACAATAACCTCAGTTTTATCTGAATTAAGAAGCAGAAAGTTAGCGGCCATCCAGGTCTTTATGTCTTTAAGACATTCCTGCAGTTTAACTAATTGGTGTGTGTTATCTGGCTTCATGGATAGATAGAGCTGCGTGTCATCTGCATAGCAGTGAAAATTTATGCTATGTCTTCTAATGATGCTGCCTAAGGGAAGCATGTATAATGTAAATAGAATTGGTCCTAGCACTGAACCCTGTGGAACACCATAATCCAGACCTCTTGAATTTGTGCATCTGTGTCTCAGAGCAAACATTGTGATTGCGACACCGGGACGCCTCGAAGATATGTTCAGGAGAAAGTCTGATGGTCTGGACTTGGCCAGCTCAGTTAAGAGCCTGGATGTGCTGGTTCTAGATGAGGCCGACAGACTGCTTGACATGGGATTTGAGGCCAGGTATGGAAAAACTCTTTAACATTTATTGTTTTCAATGCCAGAAGAAATTATGCTGAGGCCTATAGCACCTCTTCAGAAACCAAAACAAATGCATTTGGGCTATGGGTATTGACTCAGTTTTGAAAAAAGGTCTAGTGACTGTTAGAGGAACTGCAGTTTTTTTGTGCTTCACTGCTGGTGAAGTCCAATGTTAAAGCACAGAGCACGCCAATAAGAACTATCCAAATACTTTGTGTGTTTGAATTTTGTAGTGCGTTTTAACTTGTTATAGGTAACAGTCTGTATTTGTGTATCCAGTCTAAACACCATCTTAGGTTACCTGCCTAAGCAGAGACGTACAGGCTTGTTTTCAGCCACTCAGACCCAGGAGCTGGAGAAGCTGGTGAGGGCCGGCCTCCGGAACCCCGTACGGATCACCGTCAAAGAGAAAGGCCTGGCCGCTGCTGCCACCGCCCAGAAAACCCCTTCCAGGCTTTCCAACTACTACACTGTGAGAGAATCAGCAGTGCAGTGCCATTATTTATTTATTTATTTATTTATTCATTTATTCATTCATTAAAGTAGAAAAGTGTAGCAATGAAACAAAAAATCTCATGCTTATATTTCAGATTTGTAGAGCAGAGGACAAGTTCAACAACCTGGTGGCTTTCCTGAGGCAGCACAAGCATGAGAAGCTTCTGGTCTTCTTTAGGTAAGTTAAAGTGGTGCACAAAAAAACTTGGTAGCTTTCAACTTTGCTTGTGTGTTGTGCGAACCACTAGACTGCAAACTCATTGTCATGACAGCAGTTTCTTTTATTCACAGTATTGTTCTTCTAATCTTTATTATTAGTGTGAATGCTTGTAAAAGCATTCACAGTATTGTTCTTCTAATCTTTATTATTAGTGTGAATGCTTGTAAAAGCATTCACAGT
>JAQSNX010009619.1:0-11873 GCA_029532605.1 Oreochromis grahami | reverse complement strand
TGAAGGAGCAGCTGAAATCTGACTTAAAGTCTCTGCAGGACAAGAGGAACAAATACAAACAAGTGGAGCAAACATACAATGAAATGAGGGAACACATGAAGAAGCAGCTGTTGTCCACAGAGAGGCAGATCAGAGCAGAGTTCATCAAGCTTCAGCAGTTCCTGAAAGAGGAAGAGGGGTCCAGACTGGCAGCTCTGAGGGAGGAAGAGGAGCAGAAGGGAAGGACTATCAGCAGAGAGATGAAGATGATTGAGGAGCAGATCTCCTCTCTGTCAGACAGCATCTCTGCTGTTGAAGAAGAGCTGCAGAAAGACAGCGTGCCATTCCTCAGCAGTTATAAAGACACTCAGAGCAGAGCCAGAGCCCAGAGCTCAGTGTCAGATCCACAGCTGGTCTCAGGAGCACTGATAGATGTGGCCAAACACCTGGGCAACCTGTCCTTCAGAGTGTGGGAGAAGATGAAGGAGAAGGTCCACTTCAGTCCTGTCATTCTGGACCCAAACACTGCAAGTGGCTGTCTCTGTCTGTCTGATGATCTGACTAGTGTGAGGCGTCGAGACACAAAGCAACATCTTCCTGATAATCCAGAGAGATACACTAAGTATCATATTCTTTTTGGCTCTGAGGGCTTCAGCTCAGGGAAACACAGCTGGGAGGTGGAGGTGGGAGACCATCCTGTCTGGGTTATAGGTTTAGCTAAAGAGTCAGTTGACAGGAAGGGGATGTCTTTTGGCTCACCTGTATTGGCTGTTTTAATACAACATAAATGTAACACTGGGAAGCAGAGTTACCTAACTGTGGATGTACATTGATGGCTGAACAGCAACATTTATTTCATAAATCTGTAAAATTTGTACAGTTGGAGCTGTTGTTTGTCCCAGTGTGTTTCTGGAAACTCCCACTTCATATTCCAGATGTGAAACAACACATCAGCACATTCAGGATTTTGTCGTGTTAACTCTGGATTTCCTGTTTTTTTTCTTCTTTTTTAATGCAGGTATTGCAAATATGATAAAATGTCAAAATCATGAGTTTATTGATCTCTTGAGTTTTCTATCAATAAAACATATAAATTCCTGGCTATAGTCTGATATTTCTTCAAAAACAGAATTTCATACTGAATTATAATTTGATAAATAACACCACAATAATCAGAAAAAACAGAGACATAGAGCATCAATATTATTGTACTGAAGAAATCCAAAGTGACAAAAAGAGACAAAGGGAAACTAGAAACAGCCACCTGAAGAGAAATGACGGAGTGAGTTTGGAAAGACACCCTGTGAAGAGAAGCCGTCTCAGTGATGTCCGTGCGGCTCAGGCAGAGACTGGAGATAGCAGACAGCAGAAGTTCAGAGTTCAATGATGCTTTATCTGACTAAATGACAGGAAGGCAGCAGAGTTCATGCTCAAATTAAGAGGACAACACTTCATGTAGTCTATGTGTATGACTGGACAGGTAATCAGTAGTTATTCATTCGAGCCCCTTGAAATTTGAATTTTGTTCATTTGTGCAGAGAAGAAAACGCTGACTTCAGCCTAAAACCACAGATCTTTAAAAGTAAATATCATTTTGTCATCCTGGGAAAGAGTGGTGTTTTAAATGTCGTCCTATTTTGCATGTGTAGCCCCAGCCAACATGTATATATGGGCCCCACCTGGTTTTTGCTCGGGCTGGATAAGTATCATGTGGGCATGGGTTCAAACTGGGCTTTTTGTATGGGGCCTACTTGGGTTTTTCACATTAAACCTATATGAGCAATCCCAAGTGGGCACTTTTAGTAGGTCCTAGCTGGGTCAAACATGGGAAACACTTAACTTGGTCCAAAATGGGAAACACACGTAGGACCCACTTGGTTTTTCCACCTGGGATAGACATGGGCAAACACAGTCATTTATGGATAGGCTGTTGTTGTGTGCCCCAGGTGGGGCAAAGTGAGGTAATCAATATATGTTTTAGTATCGATGACACAGGTGGGGCCCACCTGGTCAAACTATATGGGTCACACATGGGCAAATGCAAGTCAGACCCTGAAAACATGTCTATGTGGGCCCCATATGGGTTATGTTAAGTTAATATGGGCTTATATTTTATGTGGGCTCAAGATTGTTTAGTATATATGGGACCCAATTGGGTTTCTAACATTAAATCCATATGGGTGGGCATCCAATATAGGTCCTAGTCAGTGTTGGGAAGGTTACTTTTAAAAGTGATAGAGCCTTTTATGGAGGCTCTATCACATAGTGTTCTCATTTATGATTCTTCTTCTGTGAAGAGCCTGAGAAAGTGTTATTTGAATAAAGGAGGACTTATTCCAAACAAGCCCATCACAGATTGCACACAATCCAGGGAGTTGTGAAAGTCAAATTTTAAAAAGAATCTCAAAAGAAAGTAAGAACATAACTCTCTTTTATAACCTGCAGACGGCACCCATGGGGTACCATCCCAGCCAACATTTATATGTGGGGCCCATATGGTTTGGAAATGGGCTGAAAAATAATAATAATAATAATAATGGATTGCATTTATATAGCGCTTTTTCGGGACCCCTCAAAGCGCTTTACAATACCACTATTCATTCACTCTCACATTCATACACTGGTGGAGGCAAGCTACAGTTGTAGCCACAGCTGCCCTGGGGCAGACTGACAGAGGCGAGGCTGCCATGTCGCCCCATCGGCCCCTCTGGCCAACACCAGTAGGCGGTAGGTGAAGTGTCTTGCCCAAGGACACAATGACCGAGACTGTCCGAGCCGGGGCTCGAACCGGCAACCTTCCGATTACAAGACGAACACCCAAGTCTTGAGCCACGATCGTCCCAAAATGGGCCCCATATAGGTTGTCCGCGGGTTCCGTAATGGCCCCATGTTAAATGCCCATATAGGTGTTATGTTAGAAAAATTTGGGAACTAAATGGGCCCCAACTGGGCAAAGTACACAGAAACCCACCCGGGCCCCACCTTTCAAGTTTTTTGTAGGTACCATGTGGGCACCACATAGGCTAAAAAGTGGGTTTTAAGTGGGATTGTCCGCGGGTTCCATAATGCCCCCATTTTATAAGCCCATCTTGGTGTCATATTGGTAAAATCTGGGAACTAAATGGGCCCCAACTGGGCAAAGTACACAGAAACCCACCTAGGCCCCATTTTTCAAGTTCTTAGTGGGTACAACATGAGGAAAACATGAGCTAAAAAGTTGGAATGGCATTATCAGTGGGTTCTGTAGTTGCATCTTACTTCTTGTTTGAATTGGCTAATTTCTGGCACTGGGTGGGTCCCATGTAGAAAAACAGCCACAAAAACAATTTAACAGACGGCCAATACGGCTTCTGTGACACAAAGACACTAAATATATTAAAGCTGACTGCAAACAGAAACATCAAGAGGGGACACAAAACACATTTTGTTCACATTTATTTTGTCCAACAACTGTGGGTTTAAGTAACTGTATACCAAGGAGTGTGAACTTAATAAACTAGAAATGTCAAACTACATTCAAATTGCTTAGAGTTGGAACTGTAGCAACATGGGAAAAAATAAGAAGGGAAACTCAGAACCTTGTCTTGAATCAGCAGGGGTGTCTGTTATGTTTTTTTACAGAGCCGTTAACGTCTATTTTGTTCCCTTGCAGCCCTCAGTCCTCCTCTGTCTCTAGCTCCAGTGAACCATTTGCAGAGAGCTTTCTCTGCTTCTTGCAGGTTGACTTTTGCTGTCAAAGAATTCTTCTTCAGTGCCTCTGCAAATGAAGAAGAAAAATGGGTAAGCCAAAGTAAAGTTAACCTTAGCTTACTTCCTTTGGTGATGATTTACAAAGAACAATGTTTATTTCACTTTCTTGCCTCAAATATATAAGATGGCACAATAACCAATCTCAGTTACACTTTCAAATACTTTATTAAAAAAGTTCAAGTGTCTCAAGTGAAACTAACTTACCATATACAACATTAAAGAGGCGCAAATCTCAGAACTTTTTTTTCCCCATGTCGACCAAGCAAGTTGTACTCCATGGCCAGCTCAGGTGATATGAGGAATTTCATCATCCTTCTTGTAGCATCGTCTACACTTGTTCCCCCTATATCTGCTACCATGGCAACCTGAGGGGAACATACAAAAAGGACAGAACATTGCAGAGGCCTTATTGACAGTATTTAGCTCTACATATCTGTGTGAGCAGATTTTCTCTCACATGAGTCCTCAGGTAGCCGTCTGAATCTTGGACACTCGGAGACCTGTGTCTCTGAGTGGGAGACCAGAGATCACATTAACATGTGTGTCTCTGTATTAACAAACATGCCATATTGGCCCAGTTTATTTTTCTTATCATTGTTGTGAGGAGACCATAAATACCATTTGTATTTTCTGTTGTACAGTTCATTTGCTGTTATGGAGTTCTTCTTATGAATAAAAAGTGTCTTTTTTTTGTTTCAAAA
Organism: Oreochromis grahami; assembly: GCA_029532605.1. Lineage (NCBI taxonomy): Eukaryota > Metazoa > Chordata > Actinopteri > Cichliformes > Cichlidae > Oreochromis > Oreochromis grahami. The sequence continues at coordinate 7,443 of JAQSNX010009619.1, read as the reverse complement.
TAGCTGAAAACTATTCGCTGATAGCTGCCAACATTTGCAAACAAATATAATTCTATAAAGTGGTTCTATATAATGTGTAACTGTTCATATAGAGCGTTATTAAATATATTGCTAATGCAATCATATGGCACACTGACTTCTGAGGAAATTTTAAATGGCACTCGCCATCAGAAAGGTTGCCTACCCCTGCTGTATAGGCTCGAAAGCCTACTACCAATTAAGCATATTAGGTGATGTGCATCTCTGTAATGAGAAGGGGTGTGGTCTAATGACATCAACACCGTATATCAGGTGTGCATAATTATTAGGCAACTTCCTTTCCTTTGGCAAAATGGGTCAAAAGAAGGACTTGACAGGCTCAGAAAAGTCAAAAATAGTGAGATATCTTGCAGAGGGATGCAGCAGTCTTAAAATTGCAAAGCTTCTGAAGCGTGATCATCGAACAATCAAGCGTTTCATTCAAAATAGTCAACAGGGTCGCAAGAAGCGTGTGGAAAAACCAAGGCGCAAAATAACTGCCCATGAACTGAGAAAAGTCAAGCGTGCACCTTGTGCCCAAAAGCACAAGGTGTGCAATACTCAGAGACATGGCCGAGGTAAGAAAGGCTGAAAGACGACCACCACTGAACAAGACACACAAGCTGAAACGTCAAGACTGGGCCAAGAAATATCCACATTGCACATGTAAGATATACTTCACAAAACTAAAAGTGGCCAAACATATCAAATAAATATGAATATTACTATTTCTTAAGTGTGTTTTTTAAATAAAAATGTACACACCAGCTATCATTCGGTCTTACTAGTTCCTCCGTCATGTCTCGCATTTTTTTTAATTTATTAAGGTTTCATTTTAAAAACTCGAGACATGAAAGGTGTTTGCTTTTAGTGGCATCTAAAGTCCCCTCCAAAAATCAACAAGACAAGAAAAAAGTTTTTGTCTGAATCAGAGTCTGCACATCTAAGCTAGCTTCATGGCCAGGTGTCATCAGTCTGAAATACCGTTCAAACGTCCGGCTCGACTGTGTCACGCCAGCGTATTGTACCTGCTTAATTTGGACTGTTTTCAAAGTATCTGAAAAAATTAAAAACAAAACAAAATTGTGCATTTCAATCCGGTTGTTAAGTTTGACGTCACTAGCCGTGTCTGGGCCTAAACTCCGCTGCAGGTCCATATATCCAACGATAACTATGGCATTACTGAGAGTTGAAAAACTGTCTAAAGTCATTCATCTTTAATAAAATGATCAGCGTTCTGCTCTACCAAATGTAACAATTGAGTTTAACATCCAGGCATCCATGAAAACGGAATTTATGACATTTAACGGAGTTAGAAGTTAGCAGGAAGTTAGCTCGCTAGCTTCTATCTAAATACAATACAGCATGTCCTGACTGCGGGGTTTTGGAAACAAATTAAAACGTACAGCTCTGTTATCACTTCCAACATAAATGAAGACTGAAAACTAAACAGCCGTGACGTTTGTAGGGTTACTGAAGTTTGGCTAGCTGGTATATAATGATGTGCTACGTGACCGCTAGCGACACAGCTATGTTAGCATAATATAAACAAGCTAACTTTTTTTTCCACTCGATGAAAGTTAACGTGAGTGTTCTCGGTGGTCAGGAACAAATGTAATCGCATGGCAGGATGCTGTAAAATGGCCAAACTTCAGCCAGGAGAACAACTGAGATAATCTATCCACAATACCAGGTTAGTCATTCATATACTGCTGCATGGGCTGGGCTGTAGTTACATCTTAAGGTTTTAAAAACTGAGCTTAAATAAATGATTAGCGGTAATAAAAGCCGGGGGAGGTCAACAGTGATCACTGACTGTTTTAGGAGCTTTTTAAGGTTAAATAGAAGAAAATACAAAGCATTAAACATGTTAACTACACAACAATAATTATGGATTTGCTTTCATATAGCGCTTTCAAGGCACCCAAAGCACTTTACAATGCCACTATTCATTCACTCTCACATTCACACACTGGTGGAGACAAGCTACTGTTGTAGCCACAGCTGCCCTGGGGCAGACTGACAGAAGCGAGGCTGCTATCGGCCCCTCTGGCCAACACCAGTAGGCAGTATGGTAAAGTGTCTTGCCCAAGGACACAAAGACCAGGACAGAGAGCCCGGGGATTGAACCGGTTGCAGATACGCTTCCCAACCCCCCGGATGGCCATTATCGGAGCATGCGCAGAATTACGCACAGCTTTCCTTTGATCCTTTGAGATCAAACAACGCTGACGTCAACGTCGCGGCCACAAAAGTCCATAAATACCCCCTCTTCACCTTCGCAAACACAGTTTCAGTTGGAGCATTTTCAGAAACAGTGAGTTGTAGGTTTAAGGACATGCACAAGAAGAATTTGAAATCTGATGAAAATATGGAAGAGCTTGAAAGAGTGACTCAACAGTCAGAAGACTTCGCAGCTCTGCAGGCTAAAATACAGGAACAAGTGAAAACCATTCAGACGATGCACCATGACTTTCAGCAAAAGGAAGCATCTCTCCTTGAGCAGAACAGCAGCATTGCTGCTCAGTTGTCCCAGATTGCAAGTGAGAATGATGAACAAAAGAAAGAGAATGCAAAACTCAAGAAAGCTTTAGAGAGTCTTGAATACCAAGCGAGACAAGCTTGTCATAAAACAATAAAAAAGGATCAATTAATAGATAAAAAGAATAGGGAAATAGTGCACAAGACAGAACTGATAGTTGACTTGAAAAAAGAAATATGTATTCTTCAGCATAGGGTGAGAAAGGCTCTGGACGAAAAGCAGTCACAGCTGGAATCTCTGGAGGGTAAACTCCAGGAACAGGTTAAAACCATTCAGATGATGCACCATGACTGTCAGCAAAAGGAAGCATCTCTCCTTGAGCAGAACAGCAGCATTGCTGCTCAGTTGTCCCAGATTGAAAGTGAGAGAAACGAACAAAAGAAAAAGATCGCAAATCTCAAGAAAGCTTTAGAGAGTCTTGAGTACCAAGAGGGAGAAGCTCATCATAAAACAACAAAAAAGGATGAGATAATACAAAAACAGAATAGGGAAATAGTACAAAACCAGGAACTGATAGTTGAGCTGAAAAAAGAAATCTGTATTCTGAAAGAGCAGCATAGGCAGAGGGACAGTGAAATCCTGATCCTGAAACAGGAGAAGGACAGTCTGTCTGCTGAGCTCGCAAACCTTCAGAAACACGAGGCCCCTCTGAAAGAACCTCAGTGGAATCAGAAAACACAGACAGAAAATCTGGAGGAAGAAAAAGACAAAGTCCTGGAAGATCAGAAACTGGTGAAGGACACAAAAGAAATGCAGAACAAACTGGACACGCAGAGAAAAGAATTAGCGGAGGCTGAGACGGAGATAGAAGACACGGCAACCCCAGAGTCCTCCTCATTAGAAATGCAGGAGGTGGATCAGAGCGCCGAGAAGAGCGGAGTCAACACGAAAACACTGAACATGGGGGAAAAGTTGTGTGTCCACAGAGTTATTCAGTTGGTGGTTTCACAGGCCATAGAAAAAGTCTCTTCTAAATACAAGCTCTTCACAGAGCGCCTGACTCCTGACTGCATCAGCGATCGCCTGATTGAGAGAATCTGGCCTGAAATTGAGCTGAAACATTTGGACCTATCCCCAAAATGGCTGAAAAAGATAGACAAGGCCATTCTCAAGGATCTTTGCAAAACACACAACTGCAAAGAAAAATATCTGATTTTTAATCTGAGGGAACAGCTTGATAATATCACTGTCCCAACCTTCACCAAACACCTGTTGGCTTTACCAAGAAGAGTACTCAGTGTTTCTAAAAACAGGGAAGAGTACAAGGAAGTGGTGAAAAATTTCACCAAAGATCTGGTAATGCACGCTATGAGCCAAGAAAATGAGACAGCGACATGGCATCCCGGAGCATCAGATTTCATTATACAGAGACTTTCCCATAAGATCTGGAACAAAGTTTTGTCCAAAAACTACAAAATGTCCTTAGAGAACATTGAACAGCTCAGCCTGACGGTGTACAACGAACTCCTTGACAGGTGGCCTTCTCCAGTCTTCTTAATGAAGTCAAACAACCCAGTGGTTGACGAAGCAATCATCAAAACCTTCAAAACACATGCCAAACTGAGGAGCCAAAATGTCATCGTTAGGGCTTTCTCATCTGCACGCTAAAATTGAACTGAAACGTGCAGTTTCTCATCCAAAGTGCACGAGTGACAAAACTCTTAAATTGGCTTAAAATATGCATTTACATTGGGCAATCTAAATTTAATTTTAAAACCAGAGTGGTTAAAAATAACCACTCTTCTTTTCCCAACTTCCTTCCCTCATCACCAACTGGCCGAGGCAGATGGCCACCCCATCCCAGAGCCTGGTTCTGCCGGAGGTTTCTCTCTTTTAAAAGTGAGTTTTTCCTCCCCACTGTCGCCAAAGTGCTTGCTCTAGGGGGTTGGAGTTTTTGTGCATTATTGTAGGGTCTTGACCTTACAATATAAAGCACCATGAGGGAAGTGTTGTTGGGCTTTGGTGCTGTTTCTTAACTCAAAATGTCCAATTACAACAGGACATTTTGAGTTAAGAAACAGCACCAAACCACTAAACAAAAGAAAATAAAAATTAATAATAAAACAGATCAAAATAAAAAAATGAATTTGTGCTTTGTTCTATTTGCTTTAAATTTGCTAAGAATGTCATATCAGATTAGAATTGTGTGTCTCAATATCATGTATCATAGCATCATTGTGTAGGCCAGTTTGAAGTGGATGTCATAGTAATGTCTTTCTGTACGTGTGTACAAACCAGTGGTGAAAAAACACAGGAGCTACGCAAAGAATATTTTCACCGAACTGTCTTTTCTGTCTGCCAGTGTGTCATGCAGTTTTCAACATTAAAGACCTTGGCAAAGAAAAAAGGTTCCCCACTGCAGCTCTTGGGAATCCATATACCCTTCATATCAATATTACTTTCAGACAACAATTAATTATTTACATTTTTAGTAAAAAGCCTTCAACCTGGTTATATTTAAATTTATTTAGATTGTGTTCACCCTCAGACTGACACATCTGAATTCAAACTGATAAACAGGATTTAAAAGGAGGGAGCGATGGACACTGAGCAGCAGATCAGTCCGTGTAGAAACAGGACAGAAGTTTAAGGGACAGGGGGGATAATTTGATTGTGATTTTTTGATCATTTTTCCCTCTTTCTTTTACATGAAGGTCACTGATGTAGAATAGAATAAGAGAATTTTAATTATTTTCTATGGGAAGGTCCATTTATTGTTCATTCTTCAGGATGTGGTTGCTGTATCTGTCCTTCCCATCCTCACATGCAGCTCAACTTTAAAAAGCAGTGTTTTTGGCTCTGAGCTGCATGGTTGCAGACCATGATTTTTTAGGTTTGGCTGCAGTTACAGCCACAGATTTTCTGGTGTTTGTTGTATTGTACACACTGAAGAAGAGTCTCCAGAGGATCAGAGTCCAGCTGGACTATGACAGGGGGGAGGTGTCCTTCTATGACCCTGAAGACATGACTCACATCTACACTCCCAGAGACACTTTCACAGAGAAACATTTAATATTGGAAAAGCAGGAGATGCCAAAACAGCTGATGATAACATGTTTTAGACTTTTAGAACTTTTCATCATAGTTCAGTGAGATCTCAGTGAATTTCTTTTCTTTGGTTTATTTGAAAATTTTGTATAAATTATTGTGAATGTATTTTTTTCATCTTTCAATCTTTAATCAGTTCCATCAACGTCTTTCTATGTGAGAAAACACTAAAATATCTCTTGGAGTAAAAGAAATGTACAACATGAACTGCTGATGACTGAAACACAGAACAGTCATGTATTCATTTCTTGTCATTTAAGGTCAAGATCCGTCACTACAGGCCTGCAGGCAGAAATCTGAGAAGCCTGATCTGAAACTTTTCTGTTAGTCACTGTGATTTGGAGTGACTAAGACTGATCAGAAACCATTTACATAACAATTTGACAAGTTCATCTTTTGGTGGCTGAAACACTAAAAATAATGTTTTTTTCTCCTTTTTTGGACACCTGCTGTATTTGACAGCAATTTGAGTCTTTTTAAATATTATTATTGCATGGAGGACATATGCCATAGGCACGATTTACAAAACTCACTGACGATGTTATAATGAAAACACTGAACATTTTGAGTCTCAATGAAAACCTCATCAGGCAAGTCTTGATACAAATACTGAAGCTGAGAACATTTCCTCTGTACTTTTATTTGATACTAATTAGTCTTGTCAACTGTGGAGTTCAAGTTTTTCTCCTGATGAACAAATATTGTGAAAATATCAGAAAAACAAGTTCATTAATCTCCTGTTTTTTTTTTTTTTTTCTGTCAGTAAAATATATCAAAGCCTGGCTGCAGTCTGATGTGTCTGTAAACACAGAAGGACACTGAACTTTCTATTTAAACTGTCATTTTATTGATAACACCTTAACACATTTTCTTGAAGTTAGAGAAACACGTGAAGCATGTAAGAGAACAGAGCAATAATCAGAAGAATCAGCGAACTAGAGGATTAATATTATTATACAGAAGAAACCCAAAGTGACAAAAAGAGACAAAGGGAAAGTAGAAAGAGCCAACTGCAGAGAAATGATGGAACAAGGTTGGAAACAGAGGGAGTGGGGAAAGAGTGAAAGACACCCTATGAAGAGAAGCCGGCTCAGTGTTGTCAGTGCAGCTCAGTCAGTGACTGTAAAAAGAAGATGGCAGAAGTTCAGAGTGGCTCCAGCTCATCTCAGTGATGCTTCATCTGACTAAATAACAGGAAGGCAGCAGAGCTCACACTGGCCTCAAGAGGAGGACACTTCATGTAGTTTATATGTAGGGCTGCACAATGAATCACTTAAAGACAAGAACTTCAATGAGCCAAGGCTGACACAAATGTGTTTTATCTACTTACATTTCTGATAAATGGATTTGAAACAAATAAAGTGTTTAGAAATTTAGCACATATATGTAATTTTTTATCTTTTTATGTATCCATCTATACAACGCTGCATGTTATATTCTAGATCTGCCTTTTTTTTTCAGAAACCCGCCTGCAAAAAATGATTATTTATAACAAATATGAATTAATTAGGGCAATTTCTTTAACCATAGAGAATAACTAAATCCTTCAGGACAATGTCACATCAGTGCACTGAACTCACTATGTTATCCATCTAACAGAGCCTCCACATGTTCTCAATGTAATTTCCCCTTCATGAATGAATTTATGCTGCACTAATCTGAATGTTCAGCGGAACAAACGCATTTTACTCGTAGTACTCAAGCTGACTTACCTTTGTTTGAATGACGGCGAATTCACAACGTCAGTGATGCTGCTCGGTTTGCAGTCCTGAATATGACGGCACAAGCAGGATTCACTGCACTGTTAATGTTAGCTATGTCATATTGCTGCCTCT
>JAQSNX010009616.1:5000-7500 GCA_029532605.1 Oreochromis grahami | reverse complement strand
ATTTTTCCCTTCAGATGATAAATTTTCTCAGTTTCAACTTTTGTTCCGTGATTTATGTTCTATTCTGAATAAAATATTGACATTTGCCATCTCCACATCATTGCATTCAGTTTTTATTCACAATTTGTTTAGTGTCCCAAGTTTTTTGGAATCCGGTTTGTATTTAGACTGGTTGACTGAATTGGATCTTGTGTGTGTGTGTGTGTGTGTGTGTGTGTGTGTGTGTGTGTGTGTGTGTGTGTGTGTGTGTGAGAGAGAGACAGAGAGCGAGAGAGAGAGAGAGAGAGAGAGATAAAGCCTTTTTATGGGATCATCTCATTGTAAGATTCAAACTCAAATATATTTAGACTGGTTGACTGAATTGGATCTTGTGTGTGTGTGTGTGTGTGTGTGTGTGTGTGTGTGTGTGTGTGTGTGTGTGTGTGTGTGTGTGTGTGTGTGTGTGTGTGTGTGTGTGTGTGTGTGTGTGTGTGTGTGTGAGAGAGAGAGAGAGAGAGAGAGAGAAAACCATTTTATGGGATGATCTCATTGTAAGATTCAAACTCAATATATTTAGACTGGTTGACTGAATTGGATCTTGTGTGTGTGTGTGTGTGTGTGTGTGTGTGTGTGTGACATAGAGAGAGAGAGAGAGAAAGGCTTGTTATGGGATGATCTCATTGTAAGATTTAAATTCAATGTACAAACCGGATTCCAAAAAAGTTGGGACACTAAACAAATTGTGAATAAAAACTGAATGCAATGATGTGGAGATGGCAAATGTCAATATTTTATTTGTAATAGAACGTAGGTGACAGATCAAAAGTTTAATCCGAGAAAATGTATCATTTTAAAGGAAAAATATGTTGATTCAAAATTTCACAGTGTCAACAAATCCCAAAAAAGTTGGGACAAGTAGCAATAAGAGGCTGGAAAAAGTAAATGTGAGCATAACGAAGAGCTGGAAGACCAATTAACACTAATTAGGTTAATTGGCAACATGATTGGGTATAAAAAGAGCTTCTCAGAGTGGCAGTGTCCCTCAGAAGCCAAGATGGGTAGAGGATCACCAATTCCCACAATGTTGCGCAGAAAGATAGTGGAGCAATATCAGAAAGGTGTTACCCAGCGAAAATTGCAAAGACTTTGCAGTTATCATCATCAACTGTGCATAACATCATCCGAAGATTCAGAGAATCTGGAACAATCTCTGTGCATAAGGGTCAAGGGCGTAAACCCATACTGTGGACGCCCGTGATCTCCGGGCCCTTAAACGACACTGCACCACAAACAGGAATGCTACTGTAAAGGAAATCACAGAATGGGCTCAGGAATACTTCCAGAAACCATTGTCAGTGAACACAATCCACCATGCCATCCGCCGTTGCCAGCTGAAACTCTACAGTGCAAAGAAGAAGCCATTTCTAAGCAAGATCCACAAGCTCAGGCGTTTTCACTGGGCCAGGGATCATGTAAAATGGAGTGTGGCAAAATGGAAGACTGTTCTGTGGTCAGACAAGTCACGATTCGAAGTTCTTTTTGGAAATGTGGGACGCCATGTCATCCGGACCAAAGAGGACAAGGACAACCCAAGTTGTTATCAACGCTCAGTTCAGAAGCCTGCATCTCTGATGGTATGGGGTTGCATGAGTGCGTGTGGCATGGGCAGCTTGCATGTCTGGAAAGGCACCATCAATGCAGAAAAATATATTCAGGTTCTAGAACAGCATATGCTCCCATCCAGACGTCATCTCTTTCAGGGAAGACCCTGCATTTTTCAACAAGATAATGCCAGACCACACGCATCAATCATAACATCATGGCTGCGTAGGAGAAGGATCCGGGTACTGAAATGGCCAGTCTGCAGTCCAGATCTTTCACCTATAGAGAACATTTGGCGCATCATAAAGAGGAAGGTGCGACAAAGAAGGCCCAAGACGATTGAACAGTTAGAGGCCAGAGAGAGAGAGAGCCTATTTATAGGATGATCTCATTGTAAGATTTAAATTCAATATATTTAGACTGGTTGACTGAATTGGATCTTGTGTGTGTGTGTGTGTGTGTGTGTGTGAGTGAGAGAGAGAGAGAGAGAGAGAGAGAGAGAGCTTTTTATGGGATGATCTCATTGTAAGATTCAAATTCAATATATTTAGACTGGTTGACTGAATTGGATCTTGTGTTGGATGTGTGTGTGTGTGTGTGTGTGTGTGTGTGTGTGTGTGTGTGTGTGTGTGTGTGTGTGTGTGTGTGTGTGTGTGTGTGTGTGTGTGTGATCAGTGGATTCAACTTCACCAGACTGGCATGGAAACATAAAGGACACTTCATGCTCTGTTTGTCTCTGTTTGCCCTTGTGTGTTTATGTTTGTATGAAGCTGGCTGTTTTGCGTGTCCAATATTTCTGCTAAAGTTATTACTTTTCTGCTGAATTATACTATTTCAGCTCCTATGTTGCATTTTTACTACATGTTACTATTATACTACTGTATATTAAGTTGTGCTCTTACAACATTTTTCCAACATT
>JAQSNX010009614.1:0-11469 GCA_029532605.1 Oreochromis grahami | reverse complement strand
AAAGACCAAGTACAGTGTCATTACCTATTGGTGAAAACAAACCTGCTACCCTAGTATAATTACCTTCAGAAGCCACTTCTCTGGTGAGTCTGAGCATGCCCTCAAATCCCCACTGGTCTTCGGGATATAAGGGGGCTGGTTTTGTGAAAAGATGTGGGTGGGCTGCTGCGCACGCCACACAATCTTAAACATTCTGTTCTCTAGCATTTTGGATGAGCCAGTCTGGCCACAGATTGCTTTCACAGTAGCCAGTGGCCATTGAAATGAACTGTTTAGGTTTGAGTCTTGTCTAATCTACCTCAAGTATTTGTGGGCCCGATTCTGAAAGTGACAATGGTGGGGGAGGTGTTAATTATTTCAGCCACATCAGGTACAAAATCTCTAAAATTAATTTTAACCAGACCGTATGGGTTCTTCCCTGAAACGGCTACTCCTATGAATAAGTACACCACGGATCGAGCGGGCCCAGACATCATATCCCCTCCATGAACTGTTTAAACCTTTACATTTAATGACAGCACAAAGATTAAATGTATACGAAGCTGTGGACCCTTTAACGTTGTCCAACTCTATACCGCCATAATAATCAAAACACTCATCTGATTTACCTGTTTCCCTACGTTTGGTTCGCTTCGCCGTGGCCTGTGATGGTGGAGTCGCCTGAATGGATTCGGGTCTGTCTCTGGGCAATTCACTTAGAAGAAAAATCACAGTTACAATAGCAACAGTTATCACACCTAACACTACCGTTTCTCTCAAATTTCCCCTTAACCAGCCTAGAGAAGTTGACATGATGTAAATGCAGATGAAAGACTTGTCTGTTTACATCTTTTCCCACACAGAAGGCTTCTCTGCAGAGCATCAAATCATTTGTACTGTTCACAGAATCACAATTCCATCGCTGGACTTCCTCTGCGCTGTCACTTTTGGAGCTTGGCACGCTCTCTCCATCCCTCGATTCTCACGTTCCAACGCTGCTGAAGATTTTAAGGCAGAGTCGTACACCTTAGTTGTCTTCCTCAACGTGGCACACTCTTTCATTTTATTTAAAATTTTGCTGTGCATCTCCAGATTCCTAAAAATCTCTGAACACTCCCTCAGCTCCCATCTTGTAGACATGGCTTCATGGCCATGATTTAAAAATAACACTCCTCTCCCCACATGGCTTCACCATGTGTCAACTTCCCAATGAGACATAGAATGTTGCCCAGTCTCCCTAAAACAATCTCCAGGGTTTCCCTGTTGGAGCAGCCATACTCAACCTCTAACCCTGTGTAAAAACATTAGTCAGCAATTAAATGTTTAGCTTGTTTAGCTCCCAGCTCCACCTGGAGCCTGTATCCTGGAAGACAAATCTGTTAAATCAAACTTCACATTGACGGAGAGTGACGGTGTTAATTCTGCTATGATATCACACTTAAGATGCATTTAATACTCCTAAGTTAGACAGATGTTAATGCAAATTAGTGTGAGTGGATGGGGAAAGGGTGTAGCGGATTCTTATCTGGTGTGAAGTTAATACAGCCACGGAGTGATGTCGGGGTCGCGGTGGAGCTGTCCGTCCACGTACAGCCGGTCCTCAGCGATGACAGCGCGGGAGGCCTTCTGGATGAAGCCGCGTCGGATTGGGAAGAGGACCCTGCATCGTTCCAGGATCTCTTTGGGGAACTGATCGTTCACGCTGAAGTCCGTTCCTTTTAATTCCCTGCCGCGGCTTTTCACCTGTTCCTTTTGTTTGAAGTGGCCGAATTTGGCCACGATAGGACGTGGTCTCCCAGCCGCAGGTCGAATAGGGCCGAGGTGATGCACCCTATCGAAGACGATGTTCTTCACCGTGTCCTCCGGCAGCTTCAGGTGGGTTTTGATGAAGCTTTTTACCGTGGTCTCCGCGTCCTCTCCAGCGGCTTCTGGAATACCAGAAAATACCAGATTATCACGCATGCTACGGGCTTGTAGATCAATAACTGTTTCTTTTATTTTTTTATTTTCTCTATTTAGCTCAGTAACATTGTCTGTGAGACATTTCACCGACTCCCTTAGCGTGGCATTTTCAGCAGCGGCGTTTCCACCTGCTGCTGGCTGAACTCCAGTGATTCTCGTAAGCATTTAAATTCCCGGTGAAGAAGCTCCACCAAGGACAGCCTTGCGTCGAAAGTGGACAGTCGCTTGTCGATTGACTCCAGTATGTCGGCAATATCTTTGCCGGCTGGCGATGTTGTGCCGGGGAATCTGCCGGGCGAAGTCTTTTCGACGATGGCGTCTCAGGTTTGGCCGGGGAAGCTGCACACTGGGCCTTCTTCATCACTAGATCCTGAAAGCACTGATCAATATAATCTTGGAGAGCCTCTAAACTCTCCCCGTTGTTCTCCAGGGTGTTGGAGATTATTTAGATAAATAACGTTAGTTGTAAGACAATTGATAAATGTATTTGGTAAGATTGAAGCTTAAAGGAATTTGTTCAAATCTAAACTACCATTAGCTTTAATTTTCCGCCAAAATCTCCGGCGTCTGACGTCAGTTACAACATGAGTCACTTACCTTGTCCGTCACTTCCGTCACTTCCGTTCGAGCTTACCTCTTTACCTTGGTGGCACCAGCCCTTACCTTGGTGGCACCCTCCGTCTTGGTTTTTAATGTTTCCGTTTTTGTTTCTTTTTTCCCCCTTGTCCTTCTTTTCCCCCTCCTGTTTTTATGCTGCTCACCCTTTGTCCTTGGTTTCTTTCTTTCTTTATTTATTTCACTGCTTCGATCACCTGCTTCCACACTCATCCACAAACAACATCCTTTATTTCGGCACAGCACGATCACGCACAGTCATGCGCGCAACGGCAGCACATTTACATCAGTCAGACAGCGCACACAGTCGTATAGGATACACACACTTAAGCCAAGCTTACTCATATTAGTAAATATGCAAACACATAGTCAGACTCAGGGAGCATCTCGCCACATACTCCTTCTCTCTCTCCTTCTCTTTATTTATGAACAAGTGATGTTTTCTCTCCACCTGTCTAAGCCACACACAGCATACACCCCTAGTTATACACAGACATCTATGGGTGCACTAAGATTCGTCTCATGGAATGTAAATGGAGCTGGCTCCAGAGAAAAGAGGTTAAAAATATTTAACCAACTCAAAAAACTACAGGCAGATGTTGTCCTTTTACAAGAGACCCACAGACCTCTTAGAGGTTCGAATGAACTTAAAACACCTGAGTTTCCTAATGTGTTCTCAGCTTGTTATAATTCTAGACAAAGGGGAGTAGCAATTTTAATACATAAAAATATTAATTTCACAGTACTTGATACAGTTATAGATCCAGAGGGCAGATTCTTAATCATTAAACTATCTATACTTGATAAAAGCTATGTATTGTAAGTGTATATGGTCCAAATGTTGATGATCCCTCATTCTTTCATGGTTTTTGTTTGTTCTCTTTTATCCCCACCAATATACAGAGCTAACAACATTTGCTCCTACCGGGAAAAAGGGCTGCTTAATCACACACACACACACAAAAAAATTCAAAAAACAAATGTATTCTTTTGTATTCTTTTTTTGGATTGCAATGCAAAAAACGGGCCCCAAATCCGGGGCCCCCACTCTGGTGGGGTTCTGTGGTTAAAGTAAAATCAGTGTGTTGTCTTCATTTAACCCCAGCTGAAAAATGTCTTTTAGAATTCTCTTGACAAAAACTGAGACAAACTGTTAAAATGTCTTTTTTTCTTATATTAAGATTTTTTTGTCATTTATTTTTACACAGTACAAAGGGGTTTCACTGGTCGGGCCCCCTTAGATAAAAATGGGCTGCATTGGACACAACATAAAATGAGTTTGGCCCCCTGTTAATCTGACTTTTATTTTTATATTCCAATAAAAAAGTCTTTTTTTCTTTATTTTTTGCACGAAAGTTTTAAAACAAAAAAAGTACCAGTCACTATGGGGAAACCTTCAATTTTGTTTAATAATGCACTGGGTGTTTGTTTAAGTGCCCACTCTCAGCCCCTTGACCCACCTTTGTGATAAAAAAGTTCCCCTAAAGATGAAAAAAATAATGGGGAAAAACATTAAAGGAAATTTACATGGTCTGAAGTCACACAGAATGAACACAAGCAACAGTCCTTTGAGAGCAGTGTAAGTTCACGTCCTTTAGGACCAGGGACGAAATCTACTGTGATTGCATGGGAGTGGCATGTTCAACCCTAAAATATTCTCTTTCCACCCCTAGTGCCTAGTTTTGCATATGGCAGTGTTGTTTATTAAAATAAGCTAGTATTAACACTTACAATTAACACTGAATATATTTTAAAATAAAATAAATTGCTTAATGTTATACACAATCCACCCCCAATAAAACAGTTCAGCCCATAGCATCGAAATGGCTTTGTTGTTGTCAGTACCATCAGTGCAGTTTTCTGACATTTTGTTTAAATTTAAGAATGTAACAATTTGATTATTTCTAATAAAAGATCTTAAGCTAGACGTGTATATCTAACTGATCGTTGTGCAGCTTTCTGGATTTTATACTTATTGGGCTACATGCTTATTTATTATATAGGCTATACAGTACTTCAAATTAAAATTCACTTTTTTATGTAACTGAAATTTTTTATTTGGGCCAAAGAGAATAAGAAAGTTCTAGATGATTAAAGTAATATGAAACATGTGTGTAGTTACTGCATTTGATGTATTTTAACCACATATAGTGCACATTACAGAACGTAACACCTGTCTACGTGTAAAGAAATGGCTTTGATTTTCCCACCCTGTGTCATTTCCATGCCACCCTAAGAAAATTTCTCTAGATCATCCCCTGTTTAGCACTTGTAATTCAATTCAATAAATGAATCGTTGTTCAATATGTTACTTATAATTATTATTATTACTGACTTTTGGTTAAAACTGTTTTTGTTTTGCATTGGTGCCCATGGTGACAGTGACGTGCTGTAACGCTATTCAAATGTGATCAAGGTTAACTTGGCAATAATGTCATGTCATGCGATGATAGCTCTCATTAAACTTTAAAACTTTAGAATCTTCTGTTCAAGTCTTTTCAACCTCGTATAATTTTAGTTGTTTAGCCCCGACTGCGTTATCTCACATCATATGACATCTAGAAATCAAAGGTCACTTTAGCTTTCTCACCACTGTTTTATGAGCTGTCTAGTTTCCCGCACACCTTATAAGTGGGGTGAACCATTTGATTGCAACGGTTTCAAATGTTTTGTTAGTAATCACATTGAATTTCAGGGACATCATTTCTTTTGTAGTGTTATGTGAATGCACCTGTATTTCAATGGGGATTGTGAAGACGCTTAAAGAGGGTTAAATAAGGACTGACCAAATTGCCATATGGCATGGCATAAAATGACTGGGCAGGAATATTTGTTCCTCAAGTTCGTTATTGCCCCCTATCACTAACTTATAAACTCTGAAGTTGAGATTTACTAGAAAATGAGCTGAACATTGCAGTGCCACATAAATATTGAAGCATTCTTTTGTCTTTTGGCTTTTGTTGTGATGCACACATTTGAAAGCATCAGCTATATGGAGATAAATTCAGCAAGAAAAAAAAAGAAGCATGTGTGGCGTCGCTCAGAGCAACTGTGACGTGTTTTATATTGCACAATGATAATAACCTCCATGGGTAGCTGTTCCACTGTAAATCAAACTCTGTTAGATGGTACAAAGGACACAAGCACAAGTTGGCATTTGATCTTTGGTAAGATTTCATGTGTCCGTGTACTTCTTCCCTATTTTCCTTCTATTTCCTCCTTCCTTTCTATTTTGCTGACATTGGTCAGCACAGTATTACATGTTAAAAAAACATTTTCCTCACAGATTTATTTATTTATTTAGGTGGCGGAAACAAGCTTCCATAGTTTCATGTGGAAGCTCTAGTTTTTAAGAATTTTAAAAAAATCTAATCTAATCTCTATATCTCTAATATTTATAATCTTATAAATAATCTTTCATTTTAGTTATATAGCCTAAGTTTACCTATAACTATGAAATCTACTCTAAATAAGGTATAACCATAAGAAAAGTAGAAAAGCTCCAAAAATATAACAGGCTGAATTTTGGGGCAACTTTTCCTCAGAACCTATTTTCTCTGCTTCACTTTCTTTTGTTTTAACTAAATAAGCAGTGAGGACGAGCAAAAGGGTAGCTTTAATATTGTTTTTCGATGATCCAATAAGATGCCATCCAGAAGTCCAAATTTTGAAATAATAACTCGAAACTCTGATTAAGCTCTGCCTGGTAATTTTCTTCTTTCTTTTTTTTTCAGTGGTAGAAACAAGCTAAAATGTTTTCAGGTGCTAGGTTCACAGCTCCCAAAAATAAAAGTTGTAAAACTTTAAACGAAAATAAATGATTGGTTTTTTTGAAGACCAAGAAGAACATTTCTCACTGCACTGCATGTTAAGTTTTGATATTCATAGGTCAAACCTTTGGGTCACAATCTCAGAATTTTCATCCATCCATCATTCGCTTCCGCTTATCCTTTTCAGGGTCGGGGGGGCTGGAGCCTATCCCAGCTGTCATAGGGCGAGGCGGTACACCCTGGACAGCCAGTCTGTCGCAGGCCAACACACAATGACAGACAACCATTCACACTCACATTCACTCGCACATTCACACCTAGTGACAATTTGGATTATCCAATTAACCTATCCCCTCAAACTGCATGTCTTTGGACGGTGGGGAGGAAGCCGGAGTACCCGGAGGGAACCCACGCAAACACAGGGAGAACATGCAAACTCCACACAGAAAGACCCCGGCCTGATGGTGGAATTGAACTCAGGACCTTCTTGCTGTGCGGCAACAGTGCTAACCACCGTGCCACCGTGCTGCAGAATTTTAGGTTATTATATTTTGAGTAAGCTCTTCCTGGAAATTTATTTATTTCAGTGTTGGAAAGAAGCTTCCATAGTTGCTAGTATCAAACTTCAACTATGAAAAGTGGTCAACCTGGTTATAAGTACAAACAAAAAATATACAGTGGAACCCCATCCATCCATCCATCCATCTTCATCCGCTTTATCCGAGGCCGGGTCGCGGGGGCAGCAGCCTAAGCAGAGAAGCCCAGACCTCCCTCTCCCCAGCCACCTTCTCCAGCTTATCCGGGGGAACACCAAGGCGTTCCCAGGCCAAACGAGAGATATAATCTCTCCAGCGTGTCCTGGGTCTGCCCCGGGGCCTCCTCCCGGTGGGACATGCCCGGAACACCTCACCCAGGAGGCGCCCAGGAGGCATCCTTGTCAGATGCCCGAACCACCTCAACTGGCTCCTTTCGATGTGGAGGAGCAGCGGCTCTACTCTGAGCCCCTCCCGGATGGCCGAACTTCTCACCCTATCTCTAAGGGAGAGGCCAGCCACCCTTCGGAGGAAGCTCATTTCTGCCGCTTGTATCCGCGATCTCGTTCTTTCGGTCACTACCCACAGCTCGTGGCCATAGGTGAGGGTAGTCGGGACGTAGATCGACCGGTAAATTGAGAGCTTCGCTTTTACACTCAGCTCCCTCTTCACCACGACGGACCGGTGCAGCGTCCGCATCACTGCAGCCGCAGCACCAATCCGTCTGTCGATCTCCGGCTCCCTTCTCCCATCACTCGCGAACAAGACCCCGAGATACTTGAACTCCTCCACTTGGGGCAGGAACTCATCCCCGACCCGGAGTGGGCACTCCACCCTTTTCCGGCTGAGGACCATGGCCTCAGATTTGGAGGTGCTGATCCTCATTCCGCTGCTTCACACTCGGCTGCGAACCGTTCCAGTGCGAGCTGGAGGCCTTCACCCGATGAAGCCAACAGAACCACATCATCCGCAAAAAGCAGAGATGAGATTCTGAGGCCACCGAAGTGAAAGCCCTCCGCCACTTGGCTGCGCCTAGAAATCCTGTCCATAAAAATTATGAACAGAACCGGTGACAAAGGGCAGCCCTGGCGGAGCCCATCACCCACCGGAAACGAGTCCGACTTATTGCCGGCAATGCGAACCAAACTCTTGCAACGGTTGTATAGGGATCGAATGGCCCGTAGCAATGGGCCAGACACCCCATACTCCCACAACACCTCCCACAGGGCACCCCGAGGGACACGGTCAAATGCCTTCTCCAAGTCCACAAAACACATGTAGACTGGTTGGGCAAACTCCCATGTACCCTTAAGTATCCTTGAGAGGATAAAGAGCTGGTCCAGTGTTCCGCGACCAGGATGAAAACCGCATTGTTCCTCCCGTATCTGAGGTTCGACTAGCGCACAAACTCTCCTTTCCAGCACCCTGGCATAGGCTTTCCCAGGGAGGCTGAGGAGTGTGATCCCCCTGTAGTTGGAACACACCCTCCGGTCTCCCTTCTTAAAGATGGGGACCACCACCCCGGTCTGCCAGTCTCTGCCCCTGACTCCACGCAACATTGTAGAGGCGTGTCAACCAGGACAGCCCTACAACGTCCAGAGCCTTCAGGAACTCGGGGCGGACCTCATCAACACCAGGGGCTCTGCCACCAAGGAGTTGTTTAACTGCCTCAGTGACCTCGCCCCCGGAAATTGGCGGGTCATTCCCCTCATCCTCAGACTCTGCTTCCTCCTTGGAAGACGTGTCAGTGGGATTGAGGAGGTCCTCGAAGTATTCCTTCCACCGCCTGACAATTTTCTCAGTCGACATCAGCAGCGCTCCGCCAGCACTATACACAGTGCAGGTAGAGCACCGCTTTCCCCTCCTGAGATGCCTGACGGTTTGCCAGAATCTCTTCGAGGCAGTCCGAAAGTCTTTTTCCATGGCCTCTCCGAACTCCTCCCACACCCGAGTTTTTGCTTCAGCCACTGCCCGAGCCGCATTCCGCTTGGCCTGTCGATACCCGTCGGCTGCCTCCGGAGTCCCACAGGCTAACCAAGCCCGATAGGACTCCTTCAGCCTGGTGGCTCCCTTCACCTCTGGTGTCCACCATATGGTTTGGGGATTACCACCATGGCAGGCACCAACCACCTTGCGGCCGCAGCTCAATGCAGCAGCTTCGGCGATGGAGACGCTGAACATGGTCCATTCGGACTCAATGTCCCCAGTCTCCCTCGGAATGCTGTTGAAGCTCTGCCGGAGGTGTGCGTTGAAGATCTTGCGGACTGGGGCCTCTGCTAGACGTTCCCAGCACACCCTCACTATGCGTTTAGGTGCACCGGGTCTGTCCAGCGTCCTCCCCCGCCACCTGATCCAACTCACCAGCAGGTGGTGATCGGTTGACAGCTCAGCTCCTCTCTTTACCCGAGTGTCCAGAACATATGTTCACAGGTCTGGTGATACGATTACAAAATCAATCATCGACCTGCGGCCTAGAGCGTCCTGGTGCCACGTGCACTTATGGACGCTCTTATGTTCGAACAAGGTGTTTGTTATTGTAACCCATATCAACTACTCCCTGTCACATGACCCACGTCAGCTGATTTGAGGTCCCTCTCCTGATTGGCTCCTTCCACGTCGCGGCAACTATGAAAACCGGCTGTGGAGGGATACTTCCGGGTTCGACTCCTGCTGTGGCTGTAAGCTTATTGCGTGTAGAACGGCGTTGGAAAACAAAGCGTTTTCTCCCCTAAATTCGTCTATAAAATTGTATCACCTCAGCGGTAAGTGTTCTTAACATCTACCAATAACAACCTTTTAGTTGTCAGTAACAAGTCGATCGTTTTCACGATTAAAAAATGACTTTGTTCGGCGGCGTTCCCACCGCGAGCAGAACTCCGGTTCAAAAACAGCTGTTTTTGAACACTTTTATTCACTTAAGCACTTTAATGGGCTTACTTTGAAACAAAGTGCAATTGAATGATTATTGTTATATGTTGCCTTGAATTCGGCTATGCTGTCTGTTAGACAGTTGTTTTTCTTTATTGTTGTTTTTGTATTTGTTTGTAGCGAACGCTACTGGAATATATAGATTAAGCTACGTAGCCAAGATGATTAATAATTTAACTGTTGTACATTTGTGATTGATGATGATGATGATGATGATGATGATGGTGATGATGATGATTTGCATTGTTTCAGAGACTTGCAGAAAAATTTATTTGTTTACCGGTAAACTGAATTGATTTTGATTTACTAATGGACATTTTTCTGGCCTACAGGTCAGGTTATTTTTCCCCCTTTAAATTGATCTTCTTCATATTGAAGTGGCGAGCCGGTAGGACCATTCTTTGTTTTTTTTCCCCTCTTTTCTCCCACTTTGCCGTCTTTGGATTACGGACATATTTCCCCATTGTATGAAACTTGACCCTAAGGAGGAATACCTTAAAAGTGAACTTTAAAAAAAAAAGGACCAAAAAGGACTCTTAACAAAAACTATTTCTTCTGCGCGTCAGTCAGTAAACTCATCCATTGCAATAAAACTAGCCCTTAAATAACTTTGCGTTAGATTATGGCCAAACTGTGATTTGCACAGAAGTCCAATAACAAAACACCGCTCGGGTTCAGATCAGGGAGGCCGTTCCTCTCAATCACGCCACTCCAGGTCTCGCTGTCGTTACCCACGTGAGCATTGAAGTCTCCCAGCAGGACAACAGAGTCTCCAGGTGGGGCACCTTCCAGCACCCAGTCAGGACCCGTTCCCCGACCCTGAGGCGCAGAGAACAAACCCTCTCATCCACCGGGAAAAACCCCAACGTACCGGCAGCAAGCCGAGGGGATATTAGGATACCCACCCCAGCCCGCCACCTCTCACCAGGGGCAACTCCAGACTGAGACAGAGTCCAGCCCCTCTCCAGGAGACTGGTTCCAGAGCCCAAGCCATGCGTAGAGGTGAGCCCGACTATATCTAGCCGGTACCTCTCAACCTCACGCACTAACTCAGGCTCCTTCCCCACCAGAGAGGTGACATTCCTCTCTGGTAGATGTTGTTGGACAACATCTCCCACCCCATGCATGAGACTGTGACAGCACTGAGCAGCTCCTTCAGTGGGAGACTGCGGCACCCACGGTGTGGGACGGAGAGATTTCGCAGGTCTTTCCTCCCCACTGCTGTCAGACTCTACAATAAAGACTTTTGTAGCTGATCAAACACACAAACCCACACATGTGCAATAAGACTGCTATACGTGCAATTCTTCTTCTGACGAAGTTGTGTTTTTGTATTTTCCGACTCAGTTGTATATAGTAGTTGTATTTCTATTTTATTCTATTGTATATATTATTCTATTCTATTTTATTCTATTGTATATAGTATTTTATTTTATTTTATTGCATTCCAGTGTTTTCTACTTTCTGCTACATAACTTTGCACTTTTGCTGTAACAAAACAAATTTCTCACCTGTGGGACTAATAAAGGCCATCTTATCTTATTTCCATGTCCCTATTGCCAGTCTTGGCAGCCGGGGATCAGTCCACCAGGGCCTCTGCTCCTGGCCACCGCCCGGCACACAATGCACCCAACCCCTATGGCGCCTCCTGCGGGAGGATGGGCCCATGTCTCCTCTTCAGG
>JAQSNX010009613.1:0-22179 GCA_029532605.1 Oreochromis grahami | reverse complement strand
AAATTTGAACGGTGAAAATCGGCTGAAAATTGTTAAAGTAGTTAAGTGCCAAAAAACGTACAAAAATTGGCAACTGGAATAATAAAGAATAAAGAGAAACAGGAACTCAATAGTGTGGATGCCTAAAGCATCCACACAATAATAAAGTAGAATAAAGAATAAAGAGAAACAGGAACTCAATAGTGTGGATGCATAAAGCATCCACACAATAAAGAATAAAGAGAAACAGGAACTCAATAGTGTGGATGCATAAAGCATCCACACAATAAAGAATAAAGAGAAACAGGAACTCAATAGTGTGGATGCATAAAGCATCCACACAAATATGACGAGCTTATGTTGAGGAACTGAAGAGGAGGACAGGGACAGGTGCTGCTAGGGCGAGACACGTTTCTCACTGAGTCCTTTAGTGATGCATGCAGGCAAGGTGTTCAAATACCACACAACTTCAGTTTTTTTATTTAGTTCTATTTGATGAACTCTGCATTACTAAGTGATAAGAACAAGTAATCTGATGTCCTGTAATCATTGTGATGCTATAATTTGAGATACAATAAATAAGTTAAATAAATAAGTTTTTGTACAAAGTATCGGTATCGGATCAGTATCGTTGATACCACCCTGAATATTACTTGGTATCGGATAGGAAAGAAAATCGGTGGTATCACACATTACTACTAAACAGCATTCTGTGTGAGGTTAATTACCTTCAGTACAAAGGAATTACTTCCGGTGGTTGCACAAAATAAAGGCTTCCCCATTATATTCTGCCATATTGCTCTTATTATGAAGGGCAAGAGAAACCTGCCACTTCCGATAGAACTACGGTCGGCATTTGGCGATCTCTTAACAAGTTATTCACTATAAACTCCACACTATAGATTACAGAACCACATACCCCACGTATACCATACAGGGAAGCCCTGATAACACAGGAATGAAGTAAGAAACATATCAAGCACCGTGCATGTGGTAAACTAAACCAGGATGAACTAACTGACAACAGTTAGCATGTAAAATGAGAGTGAACTCACACATCGCGTGCGTGTATCGTTCAAACTATGAACTGCATTAACTTCCAAATTGTAAATATATCACAGTGTCAACACAAACAAAGGAAAATGCAACACAGATTGATATTCACTTATCATTCAGGCACACATCAGGAATCAGTGCACTCCACCAGAGTAACAGCGCTCATCCAATACTACGATGGTGGGCTGGCTCGATCTAACAGAAGGTTAGATGCTAAATGAACAGTATATAAACTTATATGAGCTTACACACACCTGTATAAGAACTCAGAATTATCCTAGGAACTTTGGGGCCTTTTATACACTTAGTGTCCTTTTCTTTTGAACCAACCCTCTGCATGTCTTACTTCACTATCTCTATGAATCTTCTGTGGGGTCTTTCTCTTTTCCTGCTACCTGGAAGCTAAATCTGCAATATCCCTTGTCCAGTATAACCACTATCCCTCTTCTGCACATGTCCAGACCATCTCAGCCTTGCCTCTTTCACTTTGTCTGTAAATTGCTCAACCTAAGCGTTCCCTCTGATGCATTCATTTCTTTTCTTGTCCACCTTGGTCATTCCCTGTGAAACCCTTAACATCTTCAGCTCAGTCTCCTTTCTTTTTGTCAGTGTCAACATCTCCAAACCATACATTATAGCAGGTCTCACAATCATCTTGTAAACGTTCCCTTTCACTCTTGCTGCTATCCTTCTGTCACCCCTGATACTCATTTCCACCTATACCACCCAACCTGCACTCTCTTCTTCACCACTCTTGTGCACTGTCCAACACGTTCTCACTCCCAACTCGTCAAATGTGTGACGCATGGTCAGGCTCCCTCTGCTTCACTTATCGACGCGCAGGGTACCCCCCTCGCGTCGAGAATTGACGTGCAGGGTCCTCCTATTGAATACTATAGAGCTCCCTAAACGTTGTTTATTGACGACAAGAGATTGCCGCGGAAGAGCCTGTTGTCCGTATATTTATACATTTCCGAAATCACATTGTAGTGACGTGTACTGAACACAATATATTATATAATGTAAACAACTACCTGAGAAACAGCAGATAAATTAATTATAGGCCATTACTTTTGTATCGTTTATTGCATTTATGGAGGGAGAGGTGTATGCTGGGTAATGGCACAGCTAGCGACACGGTGACTTTATTCACCCGCTTCGGCTGTTATCAGTCCATACAATGGGCGTTATTAGCAGAAATCAGTCCCATAGATATGGGCCATCCACCTGCTAGATTGTTCAGAAGGTTGTTATCATCCATCCAGATGGAGGATCAGTAACAGGAGCGTGGGAAGACTCCAGAATCCACTCTGGCTGGAATCCGGTGGATACAGCAGTGTTACAGGTAAGACCATTTAAACGGACAGCATTTATAGAATGACTATTAAAAGTCAGCGAGTGTCAATAATGTTAATGTGGTTATGTTAGTAATACACCGAGTGCTAATATAACAGCTTTAAGATGCATTTGTAGATATTATTACGTGTTTTACCGTCTTTATGGTGCTAGCTTAAAGTTACGGTGTAAACGTTAGCTTATATTGTAGTAAAGCTGTTACTGTTTAAACGATGTTAGCACAGAAATATTAGCTTCTGTCATGACTGATGAAGTTACTAGTTAATAAAGTTTCCAGTAAAGTGATTAATCGCAGCCACAGATTGACAGTAAATATCTCGATTAGCTTCAATGCATCTGTAATAAATATGTGCAAGTTTCAGTGCTTCGTTTAAACTGTATGATACTTATACTGACCCAGGGTCAGTGTAAAATACAATCCTAGCTGTGTGAACAAAGCCTGGCTCCTTTAATCCTGCATGACAAACCTCAGGATGCAGGTTATTATTACTCTTTCCTGCTGGCACACCTGTCACACCTGAGAGTCAGCTAGAAGCTTACAGTGACGTGGACATCATGCAAAGACTGCCAGACTCTGTAATACTGTAAATGATCAGTGACTCAGGTTAACACTAAACTTTAAACAGTCCCTCTGTGTCTCTGTGTGTGCTGAACATCTGGAATCAGGATTTCATTCAGGCTGCATTGACTGTGGGACTTTTCTGTGTTAAAAGCAGGTTGAAGACGGCTCAGAAACATTTGAAGATTAAAATTTAGCGTTATGGCTGCTGGTGGTTTGTAAAGCTTCTACTCAGCTGTATTTTTGTTACTAATTTATGTTTGTTGTTGCTTAACACAGATTTCAGAAGAGCAAATATGAGCACTGTTGCTTAATCCTTAATAGTTTAAAGCAGGACTGGATTGGAAATAAAAAAAAATCCAGATTCTTCTTCCACAGAAGTTTCATTTGTCAGTGTGGACCTGCTGAGTCACCTGAAGAACTCATTTCATTCTCCATGATGTTCATTTACAGAAATGTTTCACAGGAACTGATTCCTCCCAAAGGGTGAACTAGTGTGTTTCCATAATGATTACATATCTCTTATGAATGTACTTCTTAAATGAAGGCAAGTGTTTGTCCTGTTTTGTTCCTCAGGTACAGTACGTGATATTAAGGGTGGGCGGTCATCACTGGGGGAAGAAAAGAAGCAGACGTACTTCCAAGAGGGAGCTGCAGTGAGGACACAGCCTGGTCACTGAGGTCAGAGGTCAGAATCTGAAACAGCCCAGGTTTATATTCTAGGGGTTATAAAAAATTCTAAATGTATTTATAAAGAAACCTTTAAATAATATTTTAAATAATAATCATAATCATAATTATGATTATTATTAGAAATATCAAACATTTAAGTGGATTTTCTGTTACACGTATTGTGTTAGCCCTGCGATAAACTGGCAGCCTGTCCTGTCTTTGTCCTGTATCAGCTGGGATAGGCTTCATCCTCCCGCAACCTTGAATTGGATACATTGTATTCCAATTATGTAATCTCATCATTTACAAACTCAAGGTATCCAATCAAAATGTAAGCATTAATGGTAAAAATGGGAAAGCAGAAATAAGTGTGACATGAATGTAAATGTGTGAGCTGACATAGAGGACAGCTACATGTAGTCTGAAAAACCTTTGTTGTCAAGTTTGCAGGTCTATCACGAGACATTCTTACATAGAAGAGACTGTTAAAGTCTCTAACTCAGTGAAGCATTATTGGTCCCGTCTGTTTGGATAAATATAGTAAGCTGATGTTTGTGCATTTATTGACACATTTTCTTAAGTGCTTATCCAGTTCAGGATCACAGTGGAGCTGCAGCTGGATATGTTCAGTAAAGAAACCTTACAAAAGTTAACATAAACCTGCATCTCTGTACGTTGTTGTCCACAGGATGAGAAAATCAAACTGGAAGACTGTGGAACATGTTAATAAATGTTTGTGTGTTTATGCCTGTGTCTTTCACAGGAGGCGCTGAAAGGTTTCCCTAATAGTTCCTGGTGAATCAAAGCAGAACCATAAAGGTTGCTGGACTGCATGATGGCCTTACCCCTGAGCAGTCATCCTGTTAAAGGAGGAACCAGTTAGAAGCTGTTTTCAAAGTAGCTGAGCAGATTTCATCTCAAGTAAGCGATTAACTGTTTGTTCATTTGTTCTGCCACTTAAAGAACATTTAAGGACGTCTTTTGAGTGTTTAGTTGAATTAATTCTACTGGCTCTCATGGTCATTTGTGATTATGGACATATTTTTCATGTTCATTCAACCATTTAGTAAATTCTATCTATTTAGTAATATCTGTCAGCTATAAAATATAATATAAATATAAAAATATCTAAATATCTCCTGCCCTTTATATTTTAATGATGTAAGACCAGACGTCTGTTATCGTGTTACATTAGCATTCCTCACATATCAATGAGATGCTGTACAGTACAATCCTACTGACACAGCAGAGGGATAACAGCGGCTATTCAACATCGTTGCACAACACATTCGAGCTGCATGATGCAGACAAAGTGACTAAATCATCTTTTTGTGGTTTATTGTCTTCAAACCAGCAGACAAAGCCGATGGCAGAAGATGTTTGGAGAAGAACTTCAGGCCGTGGACTGAAAAGGTATTTTTTTCTTGTTATCAAAAGACATTTGGAGTGACGGCTTCTACAACTGTGCTGATGTAAAGCTTACAGTCTAAGAAGTCACAGTGTTGATATTCAGCACAAAGAGAAAAGCTCACTTGTTTGAATTTATTTACAATCATAGTTTTTATAAATTCTGACTGTAAACAGCTTTTACAGCTTTGATATTGTTTGACACTCGATGTCAGGTGATGGTATTTAATTTAAAGGTTTCTATGTCCCAATGAGCCATTTACACTGACCAGTTCACTTTAACTGTAACACATTCATTATTTACATCCAACATTTCTAAGAGAAATAACTGAATGTAAAAAATGGCAGCCCTCAGGCCAGGTTTATAGAGATATATGCATGCATTATGAAATTTATGTATCCCAGATAATTGTTAGTCATCTAGTCCTGGCAGACCCACCCCTTCCTCCCAAGTTAACTGCAACCCAAAAGAACTAGTGGGGCTATTTACACACTCACAACCAGTGCCTGTCAGCCTGCACAGCTACAGATGTGCTAAAAGCTATAAGAGTTAGAAGCTCTGCTTATGGAGAAACTTTCTAAGCCTAACAGGGGACAGGTACTCCTGCCCAAATAACATGATATAACCCCACATACAGCCCAGCCATAAAGTGAACCAAGTCATTTAGTTAAAGACAGCATGGGAGCAAATGCATGTAACCAGCCTGCACCAACCTGACATTTCTTCCTCCTGAATTAAATGAATGAATGGATGAAAGTTAAATGACTACAAACCTAAAGCCACTAGTTCCCACACTGGAGTTCCCCGACACTGTGTTAACTGTACTGAGCTTGTATCAACAGTTGTAACAGGCTAAGCTACCTGAGACACTGCATTGAACGATTGTTTCTATCTTAATGGTTTCAGCTCAGATGTTCTGCTTTTTCCTTTCAGTAGATCAAAGCAGCTCGTGCTCTGTCTGCTTCCATTCTGATGGCAAGAAGAAGAAGAAGACTCAGCGAAGTGGCGTTCATGGTCTCAGTGGACAGTCATGGTCACACACTGCATGTGGTTTTAAAAGCAACATGTCTGTTCACCACAACAATGGAGATGTGTAATATTAGTGCAGCTACAGTTTGTTCTTGAACATCAGTTCTGTTTTCTACTTTGACCACTTAGACCAAAAAAAGTGTTGTTTTCAGATTCTTTCTTATAAATCTATAAAGCACCTGTTCATTTTTTATTACAATTAGTTTCACATAAATGTTAGTGTTTCCTTTATGATCTTTTAATGCTTACACTACACTGTACACATCTACATTAGAGACATTTCTGTTACCTATGTATGAGACTGGGCTGCTTGACTACAATTTGGAAATGGATGCAAAATCACACAGATCGTGCTATTGTTTGTTTTTTAATATGATGGACTGAACACAGGAGGTATCTGACTAAGCAAAGATTAATCTGATCCCATTTCTACCTGTTTCTACTGTTTCAACATTTCACTGAAGTTTGCTCAACTGTAACTGTCAGGATATATATTTATTCCAGCTCTCATAGGGCAAAGGAATGACTCAGACTTGTCAAATGTTCTTTGATTTGATACACAATATGAAGTTCACAATTTTCTTACAAATAAAACTATAATGACAAACATGAACAGCTGTGCTTATTTCTGAGACATGATTTTTTTTTTAATGTGTTCATATTTAGACAACAGACAGTGTGCATTTGTATGCTGAAACTGTAATGGTGAACCTGAGGTGATGGTCAGCAGAAGGCAAATATATATAAATATAAAACAATATTGAAGTAATGTCTTTACCCTGTGCAGCGTGTGGACGCTGTGCACACAATCACCTTATTCACTGTAGTAAACATGCACCGCTAGCTCACGTGACTGACTGTCTCCATGGTTACATCGTATATTATTAGCTATGTAAACAGCTTCCAAAGATACCGCCATAGCTCTCTGCAGCTGTAACACTTTCACACTTTACAAATCATTTCACGTTTTTGATAGTTATGAATAAAGAATGTGTTTTAAAGACATGCTAGGCTGTTGCTATGGTGGTTGCTGTGGACTTGGGTGGACCGCGTCCGATTCCTGTTATTAGCTGTCCGCCGTAGGAAGGCTGCGTTCCATTTAGAAGTAGCGACAGTCTGCCGTAACTCGAACTCAAACCCCGCTTTGTTCTGTAATTAAAGGGCTTTTACAGCCGTTCATGACACGCACACACACACACATAAAACACTTTGCCTCACCATGAGAATGCAACTTTACTAAAACCTTTAAAGTATCTGAGATAGGATAGAAAAATGAAGCAACCAGAGATTTAATGATGAAGACTCTGGGTTCTGTAGTTCACGTTTTACAGTCCTGAATGACTCTTTGCATATAATTTATTGAAGAGGAGTTTAGAATGCACTTTACATTTAGACTGTTGCTGTTTAATTTTTTACATTGTTACCGTGTTATGTCATGAATAAGGTTCACCTGCTGGGGGTTTGATGGATCAGCTGGACAATACAGTCAAAGACAGACTTCATCCATCATATGCAAGAATCCTAGTTGGATTTTTGTTTTCACTCATATTTTAGAACCAAATATTGAAAACAACTGTGACAGACTGGATACCTGGTCAGGGTGTACATTACCTTTCACTCAAGCATCCCAGGACAGAGCCCTGCCCCACCATGAGCCTGGGTGGATACATGGTTATAATATAAAATGACTGATACTGAATATGAATATTTCATGAAAATCAAATTATAATATGAATTCCTAGGTGTTTGTTATATCCAGCAAGAGTATTGATTACATATGTCTGAATTGCTAACCCTAACCCTAGCTCAACAGACCACAATGCCCTGGACTGTCAGTATTATTACATGCTGTGAACATAAGTAGCTTTGATCACAGTTTATGTTGTAAAAGAGAAGGAATATTGAAAAAAAGATCAACATTGTGATATTATTTCTTCCAAACTGACCAAAGGATCAGACTCACTGTGCATGACGGCTCAGCCAATAATGTTTGTTAGATTGTCAGTTGTTTAGTATGCTTCTGTACAGTTAGGGTCACCATCTCTATTTCAGTATAATTAATATGCGGAAAACACTAAAAATTGTCTTCCAATATTGTAACATACTCAACTCCACCAGTGGATTCTGACAGCGTGGAAAAGTGTGAAAACATCCACGATCACCAACGGATTTCGAAGGGCTGGACTGCTGCATGATGGAGAGGAGGACACCGCCACGGCCCTTCTGGGGGTGTTCGACTCTGACACTGACAACGAGGATTTGTTTGGTTTTGAAAGTGACAACGAAGGAAAGAAGCTGAGAGTGGATGACGTAGCCATCCTGAGCCTGTTTGTATCCGACACTGGAGAAGAGGACTTTGGTGGTTTTAGTGCGCAGGAAGATGGTGGCGAATGACTGACTTTTCTTCTTGTTAAAGCCATGTCACTGCACCTGAGCCTAAAAGGTTGGCTGAATCTATTTTTCTGGTGTGCTGTAGGTTATTGTTATGTACTACATTTGTTACTCATTTATGAAGCACAGTACATGTTTCGTACTTGTAATTACCAGTACTTGTACATATACCTAAAAAGTTATGCAAATATGTACCCCTAATTTGTTTTTCAAAATATTAATAAAAGGGATGTGTCTCCAAACACCCATCTCTTTCCTGACAATTCCCTTTGTGCATATTCTCTTACATATGATAAATCAACATTGAAACACCTGCGGCTTTTAGTCAGGTGCGGCTAATGTATGTACAAAACAGGATTTTCCCCTGATTTTAGCTTGTCCGAAACAAAACCACAAAAAACAAAATGCCCAACAAAAGCACAGGGAACAGTTCATAACTCCTCAGGGGGCCG
Organism: Oreochromis grahami; assembly: GCA_029532605.1. Taxonomy (NCBI): domain Eukaryota; kingdom Metazoa; phylum Chordata; class Actinopteri; order Cichliformes; family Cichlidae; genus Oreochromis; species Oreochromis grahami. The sequence goes on along the minus strand of JAQSNX010009613.1, from coordinate 13,277 downwards.
GCCCGGAGGCCGACGGCACAGGAGGTCATGGTCAAACAGTTCAGGTGGCCGACCTGGAGGATGACGGCACAAAAGTCCATAGTTCATTAGTTCGGGGGCCGACCACGTGGAAGGTGGCAGCGGCGGCGTGGACAGGTACGAAGACCATCAGGCGGCTTGGCTGGCGGCCGACGGCGGCGTGGGAACGTACGAAGACCTTCAGGCGGCTTGGCTGGCGGCCGACGGCGGCGTGGAAGCAGTTCAGGAGGCCGGCCGCGCCGGTGAAGAAGTCCAGTCAGCGGCCTGGAAGGTGGCCGCTGACGCCAAACCAGGCGTGGGCAATGATTAGCAGGCTGAGCCGGACGTGGACGAGGCGGTGGCCTGGCAACGGCAGGACCAGGCGAGGCAGGACCAGGCGAGGCATTGTCCTCAGGCCGAGGCGTGGCAGGACCAGGCGAGGCAGGGCCAGCAGGTGCGGAGACCTCTGGCTGAGGCGAGGCAGGGCCAGCAGGTGCGGAGACCTCTGGCTGAGGTGAGGCAGGGCCAGCAGGTGCGGAGACCTCTGGCTGAGGTGAGGCAGGGCCAGCAGGTGCGGAGACCTCTGGCTGAGGCGAGGCAGGGCCAGCAGGTGCGGAGACCTCTGGCTGAGGCGAGGCAGGGCCAGCAGGTGGTCGAGCGGGTGGTGGCTGGAGGGGCTCCTCGGGCCCTCCAGCTGACGAGGCAGGGGGCCGGACGGGCTCCTCGGGCCCTCCAGCGGGGACAGGAGACAAAGGCCGGAGCGGTCCAGCGGACCCTCCAGCAGAAGCCATTACAAAACCAGCAGATAAGGAGTCCACTGGCACTGGGGCCTGGACTACAGGCGGCACTGGGGCCTGGACTACAGGCGGCACTGGGGCCTGGACTACAGGCGGCACTGGGGCCTGGACTACAGGCGGCACTGGGGCCTGGACAGAAATCTGAACTGGCGGCTGTTGACTCTCTGGAAAACTTAATATGACATCGCACAGTTCGTTTCCCACCAGATCGTCCCTGAAAACATCATTCATTAGTTCACCGTTTGGTGTAGAACCCAGAACAGAAATGTCCATGACAGTCTGAGAAAAAGTGGCATCGCAGTCCAGTACTAGATGTGAGTTCTTTTCAGAGGTCGGCCTGTCAACGTCCAAATTCATATCTTCATTTTCCTTCACAAACATAAAGTCAGAGTCTTCATTCTCAGTCTTTGGTTCTTTTAACTCCGAAGCAGAAAAACACAAACTCAGATTGGCTGCCTCACCCTCACCAGAATTACACTGATTAATCTTGGACACACAGGCAGTATCTACACCGTAATATTGCCCAGAGTCAGTAACAGCCTCTGTATCATCTCTAGCAGAAGTTATGCCATTCCTAGCAAGCAAATTAACTGTTAAGGAAAAACCCTGATCGAAAGTTGGACCCCCAAGGCTCTCAGTACAGTTCATTTCCTCTGTCACAGGAGGACAACGTGACGTTTCTTCAGTCTCCGCCTGTGACAGGGTCTCAGTCCTGCATTCCCCAGCTAGCCCCCCACCAGAAGCTGACTTACACAGAGACTCTGAGTCATCTATGAACGGAGGTGCAGCTAATACAGTGCCTAATATAGCTGAGGCTGCCAGTGGTGGTGCGGACTGTGAGCTTACTATATCAGTAGCACTCCCAACTAACACCCCATCCTGAAATGATTTAGAAGAAACAAAAGAACATGATTCCAAATTTACACAACCTGAAGGTAAAACATGATCATTAGAGACAGTATCGGAGGCCCCGACCTCAGCCTTAGCATTCACTGCGCCCAGAGGGGAGCTGGAGCTACATGGTTCAGATATGTGTCCCCCATCTTCTTCTGGGGGCACAATTCACTCTCAGAGTGAACCACACCGCCATTACTGTTCTCTTGACCTGGAACACAAAACTCAGGTGAATTGTGCTTGTTGAGTACAGAAGTGAGAGCGTCACTCAGAGGTCGCTTTGAATTGTTTTCCTCTGATTTACACAGTAATTTGGTCTTACACATTTCATAACACGTATTAGAGTCACAAGATGAATGAGCTAAGGAACAGTCAGGTTGATCACCCGGTACAGACGAATCAATACACATCTCGCTCTTCACTATAGGAGGATCGTGAGACACAGACACACAGTCACTCACCCCCGAGGGTAGCGCGGTGCGACGGCGGCGCTGACGCCGGTTCTTTCTGGAAGTGGGTACGATGGATGCTGAAGCCAGCGACGCCGAGGGTGACGTGGCGGTGATCTCCTCGTCCGCCGCCCGCATCCTCGCCAGAAAAGAGGCAGGTGAAGAAAAGTCCGAGCGGGGTGGAGAGGGCGAGCGGCTCGTCCGAGGCAGTGCAACAAGTGAGAATTCCTCCTCTGGAATGAGCCAGGGCTTCCAACGGAGCTCCTCCTCCCGATAAGCTCGTAACACCTGCTGCCGCTCATCATCACCAAAGTCTATGGCCTCCACCGTCTCCGTGTGCTGCTCAGTGCAGCTTGACTGTGGCGGAGGCGGGGAAGCCGATGAACGCTGAGAAGATGGCGCTGCAGCAGTGAGCCTCAGTGTCCCTACTCTGACTGCCTCCGGCTCGTGAGGCAACGGCGACGACAACCGTTTACGGGTCGGAGTCGTAGGTGCTGAGGCGGCATTCAATACCCTCTGGGCCAGCGCACGGGCCCGAAGCTCCTCCTTAAGGGGGCCCAGAGAGTCAAACTTCTCAATAAGCTGAGAAAACTGGTGGAGCTGCGGCTCTTTCCGGAGGATGGCGTCTATGGCCGCCAACCCGGTTGACACCACTCTGGGGTCCGCGCACCCACAGATGCGTGTCATGATCCGGCTGAGCCGCTGCAGCTCCTCCCCGATCCCGTCTGTCGTGTCCGCTGGGTCCATACTGGTCGGATCGTTCTGTCACGGCGGGGTGCGCCGGTGCGAGGAAAGAGGTAGACCCAGGTGCAGACACGGTGGAGACAAAACGTAGTTTCAAAAATAAAGCGAGCCTTTATTGGCTGATGCAGAAGAAAAACAAGCAACTAGGGAAACTAAGGAGGCTATGAACACCGGGTAACAAAAAGGGCTGAGACACTCAGTGAAAAACTATGACAAACTATGAACACTGAGTAACCTAGAAAACACAGAGAATAATGGAGTAAACCTATGGAAACTGTGGTGGGGTTAACAGACGATCCGACACTGACTGAGGGGAACACACAGACTAAATACACATGAGGAATAATCAAGGGGAGTCGGATCACAAGGGAAACACGGCTGACAACAATTAACATAATGACAGGACACGTGAACTAAATACAATAAACACAACACACCAAGCTCTTTCAAAATAAAACAGGAAACATGAGACAGACATGATAATACAAACTTGATAACATAAGACACGCAGGCATGAAACACATGAAGGGCAAGGGAGACTTCACAGGGGATGGAAGACACAAGGGAAAACTAATAAGCAAATGAACATAGGAAACCTAAAGCTTAAACATGTACTATAAAGATCAAAAGAACTAAAACTCAAAACACTGGGTCATAAGACCCAGGAACATGACAGCGGTTACAAACAGGAAGACAAGCAGTCCATCAAACAGTCTACAGGGTCAAACATAGTGAATTCAAACAGCAGTAAAAAAAATAACTGGACAATGAAGAACTTAAAGCAATGTGTGACGCAATAAAAGGAAGCAGCGCAGTATATTTACTGAATTATCATCAATTGCAAAAGAGAAAAACGACGATTTCTAAGGTTTATTTTCTTAAATGCAGTTAGAGTGTGGCTGGTAAAGATGGAAACATACAGAATGTAAACTGTGTGAGTTTGGTGAACTTTGTTAGTAACAAACGAGGTAAAAAAAAACCCCAGACAAAACACAGAAAGAGGGTCTCAGTATTCATTAACAATTAGAAAGCATCTAAACATTCTGGTCATGGATTTTTACAGTCTTAGTTCCATTCGCTGTGATGATTATAATCATCATGATCAATGGTGAGGTCCTGAAGTGGGCGGGGCTGTCTCTGGTGATGTCACCATGAAGGAACAGTGTCTGGCACGTGTTGCTGAAACATCCCAGTACACTGGTGTAGTTTCCTCTCCAGCTGTTTGACATTTGACACTTCAACATTAAGGGGAAGAAGAAGAAACAGTGTTAGGTCAGCTGACCACATGGTTTCTAAAATAACTGACAGCAAGTAACCAGGCCGTTACAAATGGATGGCATGTGTTTAGAGTTACTGTAGTTAGGTAACTCTACTTACCAAAATCAAAAGCACACAGATGACAGATCAGATGCTGAATGGTGCTGGAACATGCTCATGTGTGGTGGTCATTCAGTGCTGCTCCTGCAGGTTAGACAGTCCAAGACTGATATACTGCCCATCTGAGAGTTTGAAAACACACATGCAAAGATTTATTTTTGTGTTACAGTCAAAGTTGGATGTTCGTTTTTGTCCTTTAAAAATGTTTGTGTATTTGAAAGCACTAACATTTAAGGATGACTCGGATCATCTCTCTCTAAGAGTATCTCCTTTAAAGGGGAGACAAGTGTATCCACTGATCCACGTCACTTTACCTGGACGATGACTCCTCTCTCCCTCACTTAGAAACACTCCTAATATAACCAAGCAAATAAATAATATTGAAGATTTACTTACATCATTACAAAAATGGCAAAAGCATCTTTTGATTCCATTTCTCCATTCCTGCTTAACATCAGGCAACAAATATCCCAGTAAATCACAGTAAAATGTAAAGCACATATTTTCTCTGCTTTGTCTAACCTCTGCAGAGCCCCTCTGTCAAGAAAAACATATCTGTAAGCATAAAACAAATATACATTTCATAACACTGCACTGGACAAACCTCGGTCAGTTGATTTCCTCTGTGCAGTGCAGACGAGCATCAGTCAGCAAGTCAAGGTGGTGAGAAGGACTCGTGCCCTTTGTGACTCTGCTAGTTCTTCTGAGGAAACACCACCGTCTTTCCACACCGTCTCCATCTGTGAGCACAAACTGCCGCTCTGCCAGCATGTAGGAAATCAGATATCACACACACAGGGGTGAAGAAACATTAGAGCTCAACTTTGGATACTTTAAATCTAAAGAGATCAAACTAGCTCTTAGGTTCAGCAATCAGTGAACAGACAAACAATGATACCATACTGATTCTGTATGAATACAATATGGTATTTTCAATACAGGTTTCAAATTAATTTATTAAAACTAATAGATATATGTATATATATATATATTTTTTTTTTTGCTAAATTAGTTTGCTAAATTATAAGAATATATTTTGGTATCACTGTGGGGTTGTATACTGTTGATCTAAAGTGGAATTACCCTGTGGAAACAGCAATTTTCCATTTTAGAGCATTTTGAAATTGTTAAAAGAGTTGGTCGTATATGGGCAATTTGAAAAGGCCTTTATTTTGGAAGGCAACATCAGAATGACTTGATATTGATATGGTATTACTGTGGGGTTGTATACTGTTGATCTAAGGAGGAATTACCCTGTGGAAACAGGGATTTTCCATTTTAGAGCATTTTGAAATCGTTAAAGGTAGGTCAATTATGGGCAATTTGAAAAGGCTTTTATTTTTGAAAGCAAAATCAGAATAACTTGATATTGATATGTCTCCAAAAGTTGAATCTGTTCATCTGGACGTAGCGTTTTGTGGGAGAAACGTTTTGTCACTCATCCAAGTGACTTCTTCAGTCTCAGCTGACTGCAGGTTTCCCCAAACCTTATAAACAGTACATTTGCATAATGACTGAAACCAGCCCACCGAAGGAACAATGGGCTGTGAGGTCAGTTCCTTAATCATAATTATGCAAATTCCCATGACCATTGATCAACAATCACTGACCAAAACCCACTGATCAAAGAACACTGATCAATGGCCATGAGTACCATTCACAGAGAGTTGGGGAATGGCTGCAATCACAGCATTGTAAGATGGCGAAAGATGTACCCTTAGGCCCCCTCCTCAATTCAGAGATGGTCTTTCCCTTTTCACGTAAATGGCCTCCTTGACTCCGCGCTCAAACCAGCGTTCCTCCCTGTCCAGGATGTGTACATCCTCATCGTTGAAAGAGTGTCCACTGGCCTGTAGGTGTAAATAAACTGCAGAGTCCTGGCCTGATGAGGTTGCTCTTCTGTGTGGTGCCATCCGCTTCGCTAGAGGTTGTTTGGTTTCCCCGATGTATAAATCCTGGCAATCCTCCTGGCACTTAACAGCGTACACTATGTTACGCGATCCTTGGGGTGGACCAGTTTTTGGCGCAGCGTATTTTGGGGTTTAAAAGCCACAGAGACCCGGTGTTTAGAAAAAATGCGTCTCAGCTGTTCCGATACTCCTGACACATATGGGATCACTACAGGTTTTCGCCTGGGCAGCGGTTGTCCTTCTCTCCTGGATCGGCTGGAGCTTTCTTTAGGTGCCTTCCCAGCTTTCACAAAAGTCCAGCTGGGATAACCACATTTACTCAGGGCCTTCTTGATGTGCTGTTCTTCTGCCTCCCTGGCCGCTGTGTCTGTGGGGATGGTGTTCGCTCTGTGTTGTAGCGTCCTGATGACACCCAGTTTGTGCTCCAGTGGATGATGAGAGTAAAACCTTAGATACTGATCCGTATGCGTAGGTTTACGGTACACGTCAGCTTTTAGATGTCCCCCATTACTGATGGAAATCTCACAGTCTAAGAAGGCTAACCTGCCACTTTTCATATTCTCCCTGGTGAATTTTAATGTGTTGGTCCACCGAGTTGATGTGATCCGTGAAATGTAGTACGTCCTGAGATTTGATTTTCACCCAGGTGTCATCCACATATCTGAACCAATGGCTTGGTGGTGTTCCAGGGTAGGATAGCAAAGCCCTCTTTTCCACTTCTTCCATGTACAAATTGGCCACGATGGGTGAAACTGGGGAGCCCATGGCACACCCATGTTTCTGCCTGTAGAACTGACCCTTGTATGTGAAGTAGGTGGAATGAAGACACAGTTCCAAAAGCAAACACACTTGGTCGATGCTGAGGGTGGTCCTGTTGCTGAGGTTGGTGTCATCCTGTAATCTCTTACGGACTACCTCCGACGCTTCATTATGCAAATGTACTGTTTATAAGGTTTGGGGAAACCTGCAGTCAGCTGAGACTGAAGAAGTCACTTGGATGAGTGACGAAACGTTTCTTCCACAAAACGCTACGTCCAGATGAACAGATTCAACTTTTGGAGATTTACTTTCCTGGATGATTGAGAATGCATAAAGACGTTGATATTGATATGGTATCACTGTGGGGTTGTATACTGTTGATCTAAAGTGGAATTACCCTGTGGAAACAGCAATTTTCCATTTTAGAGCATTTTGAAATCATTAAGAGTCGGTCAAATATGGGCAATTTCAAATTGGATAGTGTTAATACAAAATGCAACTACTCTTTGGAAATATGACTTTGTGGTGGACCACTAGAGGGCTCCACTCACACCCAGTGTTGAGGAAGTGTGTTCTTCTGTTTTGTGGCGCGATATGAACAGTTGTTGTGAGAGACTAATAAAGAAGGAGTGAGAACTGAGAGCTCTTTTGTCGTTGATGCTTACCTCCACATTGGTGACCCCTGACTCGAGCATGCAACGGGCCGCAGATAACGCAGACTCCGTGATGGATGCATCAGCGGCGGTCCTCCGCCTCCTGTTGCAGCTACGTTCGCTGTGGCGCTGAAACTGCCGGACTTTTGGCTCCATGACCCCCCGTCATGGTCGTACACGTGGAGGCTCAGTTCGCCCTTCGCGGCATCTCGGCTGACGACACGAAGTATCACCATGTGGTGGCCTCGCTCGACCCGCTGGCCACCCGCGGCGCGATGACGCTCCTCGGGACCCACCCGCCCAAGGGAAATACGGCGCTATGCCCTCTCCGACGCCTGACGAGCCGAAGCTCCTCAACCTGTCAGGCTTGGGTGGCGGTACAGCGCTCGAGCTCATGGAGAACATGCTATCGTTGCTCGGGCCGGGACGACGGGAGATTCCTCTTCGCCCACCTCTTCCTCCGCCAGCCACCGGCCGCGTGTGAGCTGTTCCTCACAAACTCCCCGCTCCTGCCTGCGAAGGATTATCGCTCCCTGGCTGAAGAAGCGGATCGCATTCTCCTGGCTAGCCGCACTTTCAACGTTCACGCCCTGGCTACGGACTCGCCGGCGGCGCCTTCCACGCCTCCACCTGCCTCCCCGGAGCATCCGCCCCCTTGCTGACGGCAGGGATTGCTACACGCGGCACCGCAGAAAGAACATCTGTTTCTACCATCAGCGTTTTGGCGACAGAGCGCGCGCGCTGCCTGCCGCCGCTTTCACGGCCCAGGGAACGGACCCGCCAGCGCGCCGTAGCAGCCGCGACCGCTGGCGGCGCCTTCCACGCCTCCACCTGCCTCCCCCGGAGCATCCGCCCCCTTGCTGACGGCAGGGATTGCTACACGCCGGCACCGCGGAAAGAACATCTGTTTCTACCATCAGCGTTTTGGCGACAGAGCGCGTCGCTGCCTGCCGCCTTGCGCTTTTCACGGCCCAGGGAAACGGACCCGCCAGCGCGCCGTAGCAGCCGCGACCGCTGGCGATACAGAAAGGCTGCTCTTCATAGAGGACTCGCGCTCCGGGAGACGTTTTCTGTGGACTCCGGCTCCCAGAAGAGCCTCCTTCTCCCCTACCGCTGCCGACGGACTAGCAGCGAACTGTGGGCCACAGCTCCTGGCAGCTAATGGCTCTCCCATCAAAACGTTTGGGGAAAGGTTGGTGACTGTTTGTTTTCATGGCCGGGATTTCCAGTGGAACTTTGTTGTTGCCGCTAGCTCTGTACCTATTTTAGGTGCTGATTTTCTGTGCGCTCATGGACTGCTTGTCGATGTTGCTAACAGATGTTTAATTGATGCTCTCTCGTTTTTCTTCGCTACCCTGTTTTGCTCGGGCCGCGAACCCCTGATTCGGGCTAATGTAGTGACCTCTGGGGATGCTTTTCAGCGTTTGCTTTCGGAGTTTCCATCGCTGTCTGTCCCTGATTTCTCTGGCACGGTAACGAAGCATGGGGTTGAGCATTATATTCCCACGGTCGGGCCCCCGGTGTTCGCACGTGCGCGCCGCCTCGACCCGCGAAACTGTCCGTCGCTCGGGAAGAGTTTGCAGCCATGGAGCGCCTTGGCATTGTACAGTGTTCGAACAGTGCATGGGCCTCTCCGCTTCACATGGTGCCCAAATCGGACGGTCGGTGGCGGCCATGCGGAGATTTCCGCCGTTTAAATAATGCCACGGAGAATGACCGTTACCCCATCCCCCACATTCAGGATTTTTCTGCCAATCTCACCGGAACGTCGATTTTTTCTAAAATTGACTTGGTGCGGGGGTATCACCAAGTTCCCGTGCGCGCCGAAGATGTTCCTAAGACCGCTGTCATTACCCCTTCGGCTTGTTCGGAGTTTTTGCGCATGCCGTTTGGCCTGAAAGGTGCCGCCCAGACCTTTCAGCGGCTGATGGACTCAGTTTTGCGTGGGCTGCCGTTCGTTTTTGTTTATCTGGACGATATATTGGTGGCCAGCTGCTCAGCGAGCCAGCACGAGTTCCATTTGCGCCAGGTTTTCCCAGCGTTTGGCAGCGCACGGCCTGATCATCAACCTTTCCAAGTGCCAGTTTGGTTTGCCTGTTCTGGATTTCCTCGGGCACCGCATTTCCGCTGAAGGTGTGGTTCCGTTGCCCGACAGAGTCCAGGCCGTTTCAGCTTTTCCGCGCCCCACGTCAGTTAAAGCGTTGCAGGAGTTCTTGGGGATGATAAATTTTTACAACCGCTTTCTCCCCAGAGCTGCCCACCTGCTACAGCCACTCTATGCTGCCTTAAAAGGTAAAACAGCCAAAGATCCGGTTGACTGGCTGCCGGAGCGCGTCCATGCGTTTTCTGCGGCCAAGTCTGCGCTGGCTGACGCCGCCTGCTGGCACACCCGCTTCCGTCGGCGGAGATCGCGTTGACCACCGCACGCGTCCGACGTGGCAGTGGGTGGGGTGTTGGAACAGCAGGTTTCAGGTCTCTGGCAACCGCTCGCCTTTTTCAGTCGTTGGACGCTCCGGGATGCCGAACGCAAGTACAGTGTTTTTGACAGGGAGTTGCTGGCCCTGCACCTTGCGACACGGCATTTTCGTTTTTTCCTCGAGGGTCGCAACTTTACTGCGTACGTTGACCACAAACCTTTGACGTTTGCGATGTCCAAGGTCTCTGACCCATGGAGCGCACGCCAGCAGCGCCAGTTGGCGGCCATTTCAGAGTTTACCACAGACATTCAGCACGTGGCTGGTAAGTCCAATCACGTCGCCGACTGTCTGTCACGTGTGTTGGTTTCTCCGGTGTATGTCGGCATCGACTACGCTGCCATGGCCGCCGAGCAACGTGCTGACCCGGACATCCTGGCCCTTCAGTCAACGAAACGGGCCTCGTGCTGGAGGACACCCCGGTGTGGGACGGCGGTCCGCACCTTCTTTGCGACGTTTCCACCGGCCGCCCCCGCCCGGTGGTTCCCCTTTCGTGGCGTCGTCGTGTTTTTGACTCGGTGCATGCCCTCTCTCATCCCGGCGTCCGGGCCTCGGTCAAGCTGGTCGGCGCCAGGTTCGTTTGGCCGGGCCTTCGCAAGACTGTGAAAGAATGGGCGACGGTTTGTATCCCATGCCAACGCTAGAAAATACACCGGCACACGCAGGCACCCCTCGAACCTTTCCGTATCCCCGGTAGGCGTTTCGATCACGTTCATGTGGACCTGGTTGGTCCTTTGCCGCAGTCACAGGGTTTCACGCATCTTTTGACTGTGGTGGACCGCACGACCAGGTGGCCGGAGGCGGTACCCCTGGCGTCCACGACAGCGGCGACGGTGGCCAGAGCATTTTTGTCGACGTGGGTTTCACGTTTCGGTCCCCCTGCTGACATTACCTCGGACAGGGGCCCCCAGTTTGTTTCTGAGCTTTGGTCTGCCATGGCTGACGGCCTGGGGGTCAAGGTCCACCGCACCACAGCATACCACCCGCAAGCTAATGGGATGTGCGACGGTTTCACCGGTCTCTTAAGGCTGCGCTCCGGGCTTCCTTAACAGGTGGCGACTGGGTCGACCGTCTTCCGTGGGTTTTGCTGGGATTGCGTAGCGCGGTTAAAGAAGACCTCGGGGTTTCCCCGGCTGAACTGGTCCTCGGCCAGCCCCTCCGGGTCCCCGGGGAATTCTTGCCTGAGAGCCCTCCCCCATGTTTTGATACCTCTTTGTTGCCTTTTCGCCCCCTACAAGACTCATTTCCTGTTCCTGGTCCTGTGCACTACTGCCTGCCTGACACTTTTGTTCCGAGTTCGTTGGACTCTGCTCGTTTCGTTTTCGTCAGGCACGATGCCCATAGGACTCCGCTGCGTCCCCCATATGACGGGCCATACAGGGTTCTTAAACCAGGCAACAAACATTTCATTTTGGACTTTGGCGGTCGGCAGACTGTTGACAGACTTAAGCCTGCACATGTTCTGCATGAGGATCAGGTGGTCCCGGCCCAGGCCCCTCGCGCGGCCGCCCACCTGCCACCGGGCTGATGGATTCTGTTTTTTCCCCCAGGAGCGACCCACAATCAACGGAGTCCGAGTCGTCTGCAGCTTTTTCTGACCGCCAGTGCCAGCCTCGCTTCCTGGATGGGTTGCCCTCTGTCAGTTCCCCACCCCCCCCGGTTCAGCCGTTCCGGCCGTTTGCTTAAGCCCCGGGTCCTGGACTAGTTCTGCTGGGTGTTCGGGGGGGGGGGGGGGGCATGTGTGGTGGACCACTAGAGGGCTCCATTCACACCCAGTGTTGAGGAAGTGTGTTCTTCTGTTTTGTGGCGCGATATGAACAGTTGTTGTGAGAGACTAATAAAGAAGGAGTGAGAACTGAGAGCTCTTTTGTCGTTGATGCTTACCTCCACAACTTTTGCTTTCAAGAGCATTCTGAAGTCATTGAAAGAGTAGTTCAAAAATGAAAATTCACAGGGCTTTTACTTTGAAATCCAAAATAAGATGGCCTTGATATTGACAGGGCGCTAATAGTGAACAAGCCTAAATTATACAGGTCCTTCTCAAAAAATTAGCATATTGTGATAAAGTTCATTATTTCCTGTAATGTACTGATAAACATTAGACTTTCATATATTTTAGATTCATTACACACAATTGAAGTAGTTCAAGCCTTTCATTGTTTTAATATTGATGATTTTGGCATACACAACTCATGAAAACCCAAAATTCCTGTCTCAAAAAATTAGCATATCATGAAAAGGTTCTCTAAGCGAGCTATTAACCTAACCATCTGAATCAACAACTCTATTATAACAACTCTCAATTAACTCTAAACACCTGCAAAAGATTCCTGAGGCTTTTAAAAACTCCCAGCCTGGTTCATTACTCAAAACCGTAATCATGGGTGAGACTGCCGACCTGACTGCTGTCCAGAAGGCCATCATTGACACCTTCAAGCAAGAGGGTAAGACACAAAAAGAAATTTTTGAATGAATAGGCTGTTCCCAGAGTGCTGTATCAAGGCACCTCAGTGGGAAGTCTGTGGGAAGGAAAAAGTGTGGCAGAAACGAGAAGAGGTGACTGGACCCTGAGGAAGATTGTGGAGAAGAACCGATTCCAGACCTTGGGGAACCTGCGGAAGAAGTGGACTGAGTCTAGAGTAGAAACATCCAGAGCCACCGTGTACAGGCGTGTGCAGGAAGTGGGCTACAGGTGCCACATTCCCAGGTCAAGCCACTTTTGAACCAGAAACAGCGGCAGAAGCGCCTGACCTGGGCTACAGAGAAGCAGCACTGGACTGTTGCTCAGTGGTCCAAAGTACTTTTTCGGATGAAAGCAACTTTTGCATGTCATTCGGAAATCAAGGTGCCAGAGTCTGGAGGAAGACTGGGGAGAGGGAAATGCCAAAATGCCTGAAGTCCAGTGTCAAGTACCCACAGTCAGTGATGGTCTGGGGTGCCATGTCAGCTGCTGGTGTTGGTCCACTGTGCTTTATCAAGGGCAGGGTCAATGCAGCTAGCTATCAGGAGATTTTGGAGCACTTCATGCTTCCATCTGCTGAAAAGCTTTATGGAAATTAAGATTTCATTTTTCAGCACGACCTGGCACCTGCTCACAGTGCCAAAACCACTGGTAATTGGTTTACTGACCATGGTATTACTGTGCTCAATTGGCCTGCCAACTCTCCTGACCTGAACCCCATAGAGAATCTGTGGGATATTGTGAAGAGAAAGTTGAGAGACG
>JAQSNX010009603.1:0-10499 GCA_029532605.1 Oreochromis grahami | reverse complement strand
TCCACTGCATGTCTTCCTGTTGCAGGTGTTTGGAGCCTGACAGGAAGGGCATGGTTTGGTTTTTAAAAATCAATTTACACCATATTTAGAGATTAAAGTCGTTAATATTGAGTTAATTACGAGAATAGGGTTAAAAAAAATGAATTAATTACAGAAAAGATACATTGCTAAAATAGAGCAGTACTAACATTAGCTGGGTGGCCAAGCAAGTGTCTTACACATGAGAATACGTCACAAAAAAATTAAATAAACTTTTGCATAAGTAGTTCTCTTGGTACACAGACTGCTCTGTGAAAACATTTCAAGTTTAATATCAGCTGATTAATATTACACTGAACATGCAAATTACCCACAGTTTATCACAACTTACCTAGCTAAGATCTGCCTCGTGTCGAGTCGAAAAATTCGCTGGACCGTGAGTTGAAAGATCCATTTACTACGACTCCCAAGATGCATTGCAGTAAAAACCATCCAATCGCCTTGCTTAAGATCTGTTGACGTGTCGCTAAAGGCGCGCTGTAGATAAATATTGCAATTTGCAAAAAAATAAAATAAATAAAATAAAATAAAATTTGCAATTTGTAATTACATAATTAAACACTGGGCCAGTTTATTTTCGTATTATCGCTGGTTATTATTTTAGAGTAAATAAAGGAATAATGGGTAGCACCAAGCTGTTGGTTATCTTCATTTCCATAGCAACGGCGGTTGAGGCTTATGGGTAGTGTGCAGTTACGGGATTAGTGCGCCGTTAGCGTAAATTGGTCTGATTGGTTGGAGCCGAGCGCATCCAAAACTAACAGGAATGGTGAATAAAACTATAAATGTGCTTTACGTGTGAAATAAAAATAATAAACCCAACCAAGGATTATGTGCGTTAAATCTGCGCACTTTCAGATCGTGAATCACTTTGGAAAATGAAGCGATTTTATTGTTGAATTATCAGTGTTACTTTCATGTGTTTTTGTTGAGAAATGTTAATGATGTCATTAAAAGAAAGCATTAAATTAGGGAGAAAAACCCGTTCGTGGAGAGGGTCCCCGGTTCTCCAGTTAGATTGTGCTTCAAGGCATCACGTTTCGCCGTGACGGGGTTATTATTGGAGTAAATGGATGGCTGGAGCCTCTGCTCGAAGCGTCTCTTATCACCGCGAGCGGGTTCATATTGGAATGAATTGACAACCCACAGCGTCGCATAAAAACGTGGAAGGGTACCTTCAGCGTCAGCATGAGAAGTTAAGGGACGTGACAAATCGTCAGTATTTTACGCGTCGGGAGTGAGAACGGGTTGGGATGTTGCTTTCCTAAACGTGTTCTCCAAATGTTCCCAAAGACTTTGTTCTAAGTAGTTCTACATGATGAAACATTCACACTAAGTTTAAGAAGGACACACAAACACCATCTGTCCTTTCATCATGTGTACAAACGTGTTCAGATGTCAAATGTACCATGAATGGATGCAAATGTGGATCGTTCCAATAAAATGAGACAGTTTTGTAAGTGGATCACAGTTTGAAGTTCATTGAAACCTATAAGAACATGTTATTCAAACCAACTTTATCAAACAGAAAGAAGCATCAGGGGAACAGGAAACATTCAAACATGTTTACTGTAAGAACTGCACAAAGGAAGGAAACACAATCCTACACACGAGCACTTTAAAATGGACATTTAGCTTTTCAAACATCAGGGAGTGCTGCAATAACAACACTGTGCCCATTCTGATCAGACTGAAAGATTTATAGAGATTTATCCATGTGCTGGAAAAGGATTTGATATCAACATATATGCAGATTAGTAGGAGTATTTTCTTCATATTGATTTAGAGTTCAGTACTAGGAATATGTATGATTAACATCTGTGTACATGACGAGTGATGAAAATTCTTCCAAAGGACGTCAGAATTGGTGTCTCTATCTGTGACTGTCCCAGAGGAACCTACCTGAGGGATTATTAAAGATCTGTCTATCTAGAAAGACTTGCATTGATTCACAGTGTACAATTCTTTCTAATCTATTAACATCTTCCTCCAAATCCTGTTTCTGCTGCATCAGAAGGGCTCAAACCTCCTGCTGTTGTCTGCTGGACCATCAATTCTACTTTATGATGATCTTCAAAGATAAAAACGTGAGTTTATTTGTGAACTCTGTGAAATGATGTTTAGTTTGAACCAATCCTGTGTCAGCTGCAGCCACATCATTGCCACGCATACAAATGGCTGCGTTCCTGTTTAGACCTGCTGGCTGTCAATGGGCTTCATTCCATTTCAGACTGCCGGTGGTCGCTGTGATCTAAACTCAACATGGCTCCTGTGTTAGAAGAGCCTCTGATTTTAAACTTTGCACATTGAATAGTTTCTTTGCAACACTATGGAGCTACCAGCCCAGTATATGTAGCCCACAGTAGATGGAGTTATCAAGCTGCACTGACAAACATCAGGACTCATGTAATCCCTACATGTGGACCTTTCACAGATGGATCCAAGTGCAGATTCAACTCTGCATTACATTTGACTTCAGCTGTTACACACTTTCATTTTCTAGCTGTGTCACTTCCTGCTTTTTGGATCAGATAGTTTATCCATGTCCACAAATGTTTGGCTGCATATTTGTATCATCTATATTTTCCAGTCTTCATACAGCCGATATTTCATGTGGACTCCAATCTGCCACCTGCCATCACGTTTTCAGGGTTCATTCAGTGTTGAAATGTAGGACAAACAGCAGCACATGTTCTCTAAATGTTTGCAGTCATTTTAAATGAAGCTGATACTACATGAGACATTTTGCACATTTATTGTCTTTGAACAGAGAATAATAAAGCCATCACACATATACAGGCTGTGCAAACACAAACTTCTGTGGTGCATTTGATGACCTGCAGAGGAGAACAAGTCGGGCTTTTCAGCCCTAACACAACCTCTTTGTTCTCAATACTACAAAACCTTAAAAGGCTGATATGCAAGTTTGCATGAATCACCAACACGGTTGTGTTTGTTTCTAGATAAGAGATAAGATAAGATGAAACTTTATTAATCCCTCGGGTGGGTTCCTCCGGGAAATTCAGTTTCCAGTAGCAAAGCACCGAAATAAGTTGCATGTTACAGATACATTAAGGGGAATGAGTGTAAGGATATAAGCATAAATACACCATATATACACATTTACACATATATAGATACAGAATATACAATATGGATAAATAGGATTGCTCATTTGAGTGAGTATATTGCACAGTGATTATTGCACAGTTGAATATAAGAAAAAAAACACAAACAAAAAACAAATATTACAAATATTGCACAGTGTAAAAAGGCACCTACAGCTCAGTTGTTCCCCCCTCCTTTGTCCCCCTGTTTCCCCTCCCTCTCCCCTCCAGTGAGGAGTTAAACAGTTTGATGGCGTGTGGGACAAAGGAGTTTTTGAGTCTGTTGGTTTTTGACTTCGGGAGAAGCAACCTGTCGCTGAATAGGCTCCTCTGATTGTTTACGACCGTGTGCAGAGGATGCCTGGCATTGTTCATAATGTCCATCAGTTTCTTTAAGGTCCTTTTCTCTGCCACTGTCACCAGAGTGTCCAGCTTCATGCCAACCACAGAGCTAGCCTTCCTGATTAGTTTCTCCAGCCTGGATGAGTCCTTCTTTGCTGTGCTGCTCCCCCAGCACACTACAGCATAGAAAAGTACTCCAGCAACCACCGACTGGTAAAACATCCTCAGGAGCTTCCTGCAGATGTTGAAAGACCTCAGCCTCCTGAGGAAGTACAGTCGGCTTTGGCCTTTTTTATACAGGTGCTGCATGTTGCACGTCCAGTCCAGTTTGTTGTCCACCCACAGCCCGAGGTACTTGTATGTGTTGACCACCTCCACCTCCTCCCCCTCTATCTGAATCGGCAGTGGACCTTCTCTGGACCTCCCGAAGTCCACAACCAGTTCCTTGGTCTTTGAGGTGTTGAGTTGCAGGTGGTTTGTGCGGCTCCAAGTGACAAAGTTCCTCACCAGACTTCTGTACTCCTCTTCCTGGTCATCCCAGATACACCCCATGATGGCTGTGTCATCTGCAAACTTCTGAATATGGCATAATTCAGAGTTATAGCAGAAGTCAGAGGTGTACAGGGTGAAGAGAAGAGGGGACAGCACAGTTCCCTGTGGTGCTCCTGTGCTGCTGACCACAGTGTCAGACGTGATGTTCTTCAGCCTGACATACTGTGGTCTGTCAGTGAGGTAGTCGGAGATCCAAGCGACCAGGCAGGGGTCCACCTCCATCCTGTTCAGTTTCTCCTGGAGCAGACAGGGCCGGATTGTATTGAAGGCACTGGAAAAGTCAAGAAACAGGATCCTGACCGTGTCTTTTCCCCCATCCAGGTGTGAGTGAGCTCTATGCAGGAGGTACAGGATGGCATCCTCCACTCCGACACCCGCCTTGTAGGCGAACTGCAGTGGGTCCTGGGCATGTTGTACCTGTGGTCGGAGGAGGTTGAGGAAGAGCCGCTCTAGAGTCTTCATAAGATGTGACGTCAGTGCCACCAGTCGGAAGTCATTCACTCATTGGGCCGGTTCTTTTTGGGGACCGGGACAATGCAGGATGTCTTCCATAGGGCGGGCACTCTCCCCAGTCGCAGATTGAAGACTCGTTGTAGCGGCTCCCCAAGTTCAGCAGCACACGCCTTTAGCATCCTAGGACACACCTTGTCTGGGCCTGCTGCCTTTCTGGGGCGAAGCTTCCTCAGTTGTCTCCTGACCTGATCCACTGTGACACTGGGAGATGATTGGGAGGGGGGGGGGGGGGGAGAGAGGCTGTCATGCTGTTTAGAGAGGGGTTGGAGACGGAGGAGGGGGGGGATGTCATAGTGTCAGGGGAGGGGGGGAAGCGAGGTAGGTAGGAGAGTGGGGAGAGGGCTCTGTAGTAAAGGTGAGGGTGAGGGTGGGGGGGTTGTGGGCTGGTCAAACCTGTTGAGGAAGTTGTTGAGTTCGTTTGCCTTCTCCACAGTCCCCCCCACTGTGCTGTTCTTGGTGTTGTGGCCTGCGATGGTTTTCACACCATTCCAGACCTCCCTCATATTGTTCCTCTCCAACTTCTGCTCCACCTTTCTCCTGTAGGTGTCCTTTGCTTCCCTCAGGCAGTGTTTCACCTCCCGCTGTGCTGCTTTCATCTCCTCCTTCACTTTGCTCCTGAAAGCCTTCTTCTTCATGTTGAGGACAGCTTTGACTTCCTGTGTTACCCACGGTTTGTTATTAGGATAACACCATACCGTCTTAGCAGGGGCGACCGTGTCCACACAAAAGTTGAGGTAGTCTGTCAGACAGTGTGTCGCCCCCTCTATGTCCTCACCATGTGGGCTCAGGAGCACATCCCAGTCTGTGGTGTCATAGCAGTCTCTCAGAGCATCCTCCTTTTCTGGGGTCCATCTCCTAATGGAGCGTGTTGTGACAGGCTGCCTTTGGAAGAGGGGTGTGTATTGTGGCTGTAGATAAACCAGGTTGTGGTCTGACTTCCCTAGTGGGGGGAGGGGGGTGGCTCTGTATGCATCTCTCACATTAGCATAGTATATGTTAGTATAGTTATATAGTTATATATGTCTAGTATAGTTATAAATAAGGTGATCAAATATCTGCTGACTGATTAGATCCAGTATCTATTACAGATGAACTGGATATCACAGCATGTTGTTAATCCGTCATATCAAACTAAACAGTGTTGCTGGTGTAAATATCCTCCAATAAAGTCAGATGGGCTGAGGGCTGCTGTTGCCAGGTAACGATGATGTCACACTGGATCTTCTGATCTTTAGCATCGTAGCGCTCGGAGTCTGATGTTGGCTCATGTGTTGTCATACACCAACATGACGTTCTACTAGTCAAGGCCTCACCTTAACCCACTGATGCTGATCACACAGACCCACTAATAGAACTGTTTTATCAGGTTTATGCAGCATCACCATTAATGTCACATTTAATCAGACCACATTTACATTACAAGCCCACTACAACCATTATTGTTAGGTTTTGTATTGTTGATTGTCATTTATGCTTAGAAATATTTAACCAGATATGCTTAGAGGTGTATAATCAATTGTGTAGTGATAGGATGTGTGATCTTTAGCAGGCTGCAAAGGCTTGGGGTGCATTCCAGAGCACTCTGTGATCATGGGAGAGGCCGTGCCTTGTCTTATTGTTTTATGGTAGGATAAACGTATCTATATCTGTCTTAGTCTAAGTGCCTTTTGTTTAGATGAACTGCTGGACTTCCAGGCCAGCAGGTTTAGGGAAGTCATATATGGGGTCATGCTTTGACCCCCCCCCCCCCCCCCACACACACACACACACACACACACACAACGCACAGGCAAGGTACTCTTTGTGTGTATGTATACATCATATGTTAATGACCCTATGCATATTCATGTAACCACAATAAAAGGAGTGCTATGGGGAACCTGGCTGAGAGTCTGACGGAGGTCAAGTAGGTGGAACGACACTTGGCTCCAGGCAGGTCTCCCTCATGCATGAGTAACACAAAGAACTTTGCCTACTTGTGTCTTGTTTTTGCTGTGTGGCAAATTGTCCTGAACATTCCAGCGAATAGGTTTATGCTACAAACCTATCATTAATCAACATGTTAAATTACATTACACATCTGCACTGATTTAAAGTATTTTAACCTGATTCATTTTTTCCACCTTAACAGTTTATAGCTAAAATCAAACAGGATATTTGACCCTCAAAAAATGTACCAACAAATAATTTTGTAATAAAATATTTCTTTTTCAGCTTTTCCAAGTGAAGTCAAACAAGTGTGTTTAACAGTGAAACCAGAGTGGAAGCTGCTCATATAGAGTCCAACCCAGGCTAACAGTAAGTTGAGTAGAGCAGCAGCATCAAAGTGTCGGCTCTCTGAACACGGTGCAAGATCGCCATCTGCAGGACAAAACTAGTTTTTCTCCTCGTCAATGTCAACGTCAAGATGACGTCATCGTCCAGCAAAACATGCAGATCAGGTGACCTGACTGTCTGAGAGGCGGAGTTAAACTGTGGCAGGTAAGCATGTGGAGGAGGAGCAACAACATGACGCTGGAACATCATCATTGCATTATACAGTTTCCTCTCTAACTGGATGCAGCTGTGAACAAGAACAGCTGTGGAACCAGGGTCCTGAGTGTCATCTATGGATGAATGCAGGTCAGTGTGTTGCTGGTGATGAATCACAGGGTCCATCTCACGTTGGAGTCACAGCTTTTCTTCAGCTGCTTTGGTCTTCAAATGTAAGGCATCGACGGCTCTCCTTTTCAGCTCTGTTGGAATATCACCTTCTTCTGTCTGAGAAATATTCATGAAACAAACCTGACAAAACACACATAAGAGAAATAATATTTTTGGGAAACATTTGGTGACATTTTTGACTGTAGGTTAATGACTTAAGCATTGATTAACAACTCAGCGTTCTCCGTGAGTCATGTTCAAAACCATGAAGGGAATTTCATGACAACAGGAAGCTCCAAATACGCCAGTAACACCAGTAACATCTCATTTTTCTGCTGGTTTTGTGACCGAAGTAAATTTAAAATGGTTTATTTATCAAACACTGAGGTACATTTACAAGTGAAATCCAAGCAACTCAGCAGGAGACTGTTTAAGAGTATTTTAAAAGCTCAGCATCTTGAACCATCTTATGAGCTTCATAAATATTTGTGTTTAATGTGTATTAATGATGGGAATCATTACACCTCACAGACTTATCACCAAGCCACTCCAGTGGACATAAGAGTAGAAAATATGATCTAGTGTCAACATTGAAGAACTGTTCAGCCTGAAACATTTTTATATACAGAAATGTGTCAAATGCTGTTAAACTGTATGATCTGCATTGTGTTACACTGAGGAATGACACGCTAGTGTCCTCAGTTGTTGGTGAAATACTGAGATATGAACCTGCTCGTTTGAAGCTTTATGACTAAAGAATTATTGTAAATGAATGAAGACAACAATGATTTTTTGGATTAGCAACAGAAACATGAATTTATATCAATGCCTGATACAGCAGCATAACAGAATGATTCATTTCTGATATCGTTATCAGGTTGGAAATGTTGAACTTAAAGTGTTAAATGACCTCCAGAAAAGTCAGACACTGTTTCCACCGTAAAGTGTTGCAAACTCCCTCAGCAGAGACCTGCACTCTAAAGAGAGATGGTGAAACAGCTCAAGGAGAGCTGCTGAAAAAGCCGTCTGAGGCTTGTCCGCTGTAGCAGGACAAAGCCCAATCTTAGAGAGAGGACAAGCTTCGGGTTCACAGACACAAACAGCAACTCTGCAGTTGCAGAGCTGACCTACCAAAAAGAGGCAAAGATAAGAAGTCATTCAACATTTGTTTTTATGAACCTCCTGAGACCCACTGCCCTCATATGGAGACATGGTGGTGATGGTAGCTCCATCTTCATCCTCCTCTTTCCAATATACAGGGAGTGCAGAATTATTAGGCAAGTTGTATTTTTGAGGAATAATTTTATTATTGAACAACAACCATGTTCTCAATGAACCCAAAAAACTCATTAATATCAAAGCTGAATGTTTTTGGAAGTAGTTTTTAGTTTTAGCTATTTTAGGGGGATATCTGTGTGTGCAGGTGACTATTACTGTGCATAATTATTAGGCAACTTAACAAAAAACAAATATATACCCATTTCAATGATTTATTTTTACCAGTGAAACCAATATAACATCTCCACATTCACAAATATACATTTCTGACATTCAAAAACAAAACAAAAACAAATCAGCGACCAATATAGCCACCTTTCTTTGCAAGGACACTCAAAATCCATGGATTCTGTCAGTGTTTTGATCTGTTCACCATCAACATTGCGTGCAGCAGCAACCACAGCCTCCCAGACACTGTTCAGAGAGGTGTACTGTTTTCCCTCCTTGTAAATCTCACATTTGATGATGGACCACAGGTTCTCAATGGGGTTCAGATCAGGTGAACAAGGAGGCCATGTCATTAGTTTTTCTTCTTTTATAGCCTTTCTTTGCCAGCCACGCTGTGGAGTACTTGGACCCGTGTGATGGAGCATTGTCCTGCATGAAAATCATGTTTTTCTTGAAGGATGCAGACTTCTTCCTGTACCACTGCTTGAAGAAGGTGTCTTCCAGAAACTGGCAGTAGGACTGGGAGTTGAGCTTGACTCCATCCTCAACCCGAAAAGGCCCCACAAGCTCATCTTTGATGATACCAGCCCAAACCAGTACTCCACCTCCACCTTGCTGGCGTCTGAGTGGGACTGGAGCTCTCTGCCCTTTACCAATCCAGCCACGGGCCCATCCATCTGGCCCATCAAGACTCACTCTCATTTCATCAGTCCATAAAACCTTAGAAAAATCAGTCTTGAGATATTTCTTGGCCCAGTCTTGACGTTTCAGCTTGTGTGTCTTGTTCAGTGGTGGTCGTCTTTCAGCCTTTCTTACCTTGGCCATGTCTCTGAGTATTGCACACCTTGTGCTTTTGGGCACTCCAGTGATGTTGCAGCTCTGAAATATGGCCAAACTGGTGGCAAGTGGCATCTTGGCAGCTGCACGCTTGACTTTTCTCAGTTCATGGGCAGTTATTTTGCGCCTTGGTTTTTCCACACGCTTCTTGCGACCCTGTTGACTATTTTGAATGAAACGCTTGATTGTTCGATGATCACGCTTCAGAAGCTTTGCAATTTTAAGACTGCTGCATCCCTCTGCAAGATATCTCACTATTTTTGACTTTTCTGAGCCTGTCAAGTCCTTCTTTGACCCATTTTGCCAAAGGAAAGGAAGTTGCCTAATAATTATGCACACCTGATATAGGGTGTTGATGTCATTAGACCACACCCCTTCTCATTACAGAGATGCACATCACCTAATATGCTTAATTGGCAGTAGGCTTTCGAGCCTATACAGCTTGGAGTAAGACAAACATGCATGAAGAGGATGATGTGGACAAAATACTCATTTGCCTAATAATTCTGCACTCCCTGTATACCCCAACTGTCCAACTCCTCAATATTGGGTTTCAGAAAGGCTGATAACAATTAGCTTCAATCAACGCGAGTTGCTTTAACCCCAAGTTAAGCGCGTATCACGAGGATACATAAAGCCCTGATTAGTGGAGCACAGATTAAGTGAGTCACCATGGAGACGGAGGGAAAGAAGGCGTGGTCAATGTATTTTACAGCGCTTGAGGCCGAAATTCTGATGGCAGCATATGCCGATAACATGCAAATT
Source organism: Oreochromis grahami (assembly GCA_029532605.1). NCBI lineage: Eukaryota > Metazoa > Chordata > Actinopteri > Cichliformes > Cichlidae > Oreochromis > Oreochromis grahami. The sequence continues at coordinate 255 of JAQSNX010009603.1, read as the reverse complement.
TTGCGGAAAAAGTAACACAGCCTCAGCTGCAAAAGAAAGGGAGTATGCATGGCAAAACATAGCCGACAGAGTCAATGCGTGAGTGTTAATTTAAACATTGATCTAGGGATTTCCACCCATTTAACACGTTATTTTATTATATTTCATTTTATCTTTTATTCTATACATTTTATTTTGTGATGTGATGTGCGCAGGTGCAACCCGACAGGCCCCAAACGTTCCCGGCAGCAAGTAAAAATGAAATATAAAAATATA
>JAQSNX010009597.1:0-13050 GCA_029532605.1 Oreochromis grahami | reverse complement strand
TGCACATTCAAATTTGCATATTGTTGCCTTCATGGCTTCCCAGCCAGCCAATCATATCTGAGGCCTTGCACATTCAAATTTGCATATTGGGGCAATCATGGCTTCTAAGACAACCAATCATCTATGTCATATATCTATGATATTTCATATTGTTATTTTAAATGGTCAACATTTCAAGATTCCCCCATGTCTTCTGAACACAACGGTCTAAGAATGACCGTTTTAGCCCCTATAGTTAGGAATTTATGGCTGTTTGTTTGAGGGGAGTCCTCACTATGAGAAATAGACTGCAAAAATCCTGTCTCTCTGTGCTGTAAAAGCCTGCACTTGGTGCACCAGTTTTGGCAGGAAGCACACAGCCCCTCTGATTGGTGGATTCAAATTGAGAATCTCACAGCTGTTTGACTGACCTAGAAACATGCTGTTAACAGCCCCTGTTCACTTGCTGATGCTATGTGTGTGTGTGTGCGTGCATGTGTGTGTGAGCCTGAGTGTACGGGTTTCTACTATCCTGGTGGGGACGGCAACCTGACATTTACTACTATACTGTGGGGACTTTCTGCAACGTGGGGACCTGGATTTGGTCCCCCACGGGGTTGAAAGCAATTTTCACACTCAAAATGTGGTTTTAGTGTCAGGGTTACAATTAGGTTATGGTTAGGTTTAGGGTAAGGGTCAGGGTTAGGCATTCATTTTTGATGGTTAGGGTTAGGGTAAGCGGCTAGGAAAACCATTATGTCAATGGGATGTCCCCACGAGGATAGCAAACAAGCTTGTGTGTGTGTGTGAGTGTTTGTGTGTGTGTGTGTGTGTGTGTGTGTGTGTGTGTGTGTGTGTGAGAGAGAGAGAGAGAAAGACACACACAAAGCCCTTTTTAGGGCAGCATCTCATTGTTGGATAAAAATATAATATTTTCAGACTGGTTGACTGGCATAGACCTTGTGTGTGTGTCTCTCTCTGTACATTTGTGTATCCATATTTGATTTTGTGTGTATTTGTTGATTTGTGTATCCATATTCAATTTTGTGTGTATCTGTTGGCTGTTCTTATTTGTATTTCTAAATGTATTTTTATTTTATTTTTTTCACAGGTGAACAAAAATTAGTTTTGAGCAAACTTAACCATGTTCCTTTTTATTCAGCTTGTCATTTTACCTTTCCAATATTTTCACTTAAGTTATTACTATTCTGCTCAATCATAGTATCTGTTCTAAATCATTGTTATTGAGCTATATTGTAGGATTTCTGCTAAATCATAGTATTTTCTACTATATTATATTTTTTCTTTCTAAATATATCATTTCTTCTATAGAGTAGTATTTCTGTAATGTTTAAGAATGTTTGGCTAAATATATTCTTTCTGTTATCTTATACTATTTCTCCTAAATTCTTGTATTTTTGAGAAGTTATCGTGTTTCTGGTAAGTTACAATATTTTTGCTAAGTTCTGCTATGCTATTGTATTTCTGCCAAGTATTATGTTTCCTTTAAATATATTGCAGTTCTGCTGAGTTACTACATTTTAGCAACGTTCCTTTGCTTCTGCAAAGTTTTTACAATTTCTGCAACTTTTCAGCTTTTTCAGCTAGTTTCAGCAGACAGCTTTGAGCGTTCCAGCATCCACACTGCATTTTCGCAGGAAATGCAAATTTTTCTAGTTTGGTGTTGACACATTGTTATAATGGGTTTTATATCTTAGGCTGAGTCTGAGCCTGAGACATTGTTGTGTGTGGTGCAGCTTTTGACAAGGTTTTCAGTGCACTGAATGGGTGAAATTTAAGGTTGTTTAAGATTTTTTGAGGTTGTTGTTTTTATTTTAATAGAGGAGTTTAATAAATATGGACATGTCTAAAAGGACCCATAGTTTTTGTAACAGTGCACTTAAAGAACCTGACAGGTGATTTTGTTTTTGTACTTTGATGAGCTAATAATCAGCTCTCTTTCTTTCTCATTTTTGTTCTGAAGCAGGCCGGAAGAGAGTGAACTAACAGCGCTGACAAAATTTCCGGGAGAACAAATATGAGGTGACTTTTCCAGATTTCAATGGGTGGAGGAAAGGCTACCTGTGGGGACCTGATCAGGTTGGCAAGTCCCTGTCTAAAAGGATTGTAGCAAGCCAATCCAGACAAAACCATAAAGAACTGTTTACAAAAAGAAAACGGAAATAAAACAAATGAATGAGCTCATTTGCGGATGTGGAGAATCTGATTATTCGTGTGTAGTCTCGTTAATATTGGACATGATGTGTGAAATGCATGTGAGTGAGTGTGTGACTGGACCAAGGTGGGGATGAATAAAATGTTGACAAACAGGAGGAGTGGAAGACTTAATTCTGGGGATGCTGATGTTTGCTTGGAGGGAATTTTTGTTTTATTTACTGGGGTTGGATTATATTATTACATTACAAAATGCTAAATGCTAAAAGGGAAACATTTTTTGATATAACTCATGTTACCATTAACTGAAGAAACACATGATTGATGACCGTTCTGTTTAAGTTTAGTTTTTGTTACAACACAGATTGGATCATAAAGGGAGAGTTGAGTATGAAATGTAGAGTATAGGTGTACTTTCCTGCTCATTGTGTCAGATGTTTAGTTACTCCTCGGCCTCCTTTAGCAGTAATGATACCTGTAACAAATGTAGCATATTTGCAGCTCTGGAGGCCAGGATTACTGAATTGGAGACTCGGCTTCGCACCCTTCATTCACCCGCAGCTAGCCAGGCCCCTGTAGCTGGTGCAGCCGAAGATAGCGTAGGCCCCGCTAGCTGTTCCCCGGCAGACCCCAAGCAGCTGGGGAAAGAGGGCGGCTGGGTGACGGTGAGGAGGAAGCATAGTCTTAAACTGAAGCCCCAGGTACACCACCAACCTGTTCATGTGTCTAACCGTTTTTCCCCACTCGGCGACACACCCGCCGGGGGTCAAACTCTGGTAATTGGTGATTCTGTTCTCAGACATGTGAAGCTAGAGACACCGGCAACCATAGTCAATTGTCTTCCAGGGGCCAGAGCAGGCGACATTGAAGGAAATTTAAAACTGCTGGCTAAGGGTAAACGTAAATACAGTAAGATCATAATTCACGTCGGCAGTAATGACACCCGGTTACGCCAATCGGAGGCCACTAAAATCAATATTGAATCGGTGTGTAACTTTGCAAAAACAATGTCGGACTCTGTAGTTTTCTCTTGGTCCCCTCCCCAATCAGACCAGGAGTGACATGTTTAGCCGCATGTTCTCCTTAAATTGCTGGCTGTCTGAGTGGTGTCCCAGAACGATGTGGGCTTCATAGATAATTGGCAAACCTTCTGGAGGAAACCTGGTCTTGTTAGGAGGGACGGCATCCATCCACTTTGGATGGAGCAGCTCTCATTTCTAGAAAATATGGACAAATTTATTAAACCCCCAAAATATGACTATCCAGAGTTGGGACCAGGAAGCAGAGTTGCAGTCTTACACGCCTCTCTGCAGCTTCTCTCCTCCTGTTACCCCCAAAAATCATCTCCATTGAGACTGTGTCAGCTCCCAAAAAGACAAAAAACTAAAAACCAGCAATAAACAACTTAAACATAAAAAATCACAAAGAAAGAACAATACAGTATCCACATCTGAACCAAAGAGTAAAACAGTGAAATGTGGATTATTAAAATATTAGGTCTCTCTCCTCCAAGTCTCTGTTAGTACATGACTTAATCATTGATCAACAAATCGTTTACTCTGCCTTACAGAAACCTGGTTGCAGCAGGATGATTATGTTAGTTTAAATGAATCAACACCCCCAGTCATTCTAACTACCAGAAATCTCGAAGCACAGGCCGAGGGGGGTGGTGTGGCAATTTTTCACACCAGCCTATTAATTAACGAAAGACCAAGACAGACTTTTAATTCATTTGAAAGCCTGATGCTTAGCCTCGTCCATCCCAGCTGTAAAACTCAGAAACCAGTCTTACTTGTTATCATCTATCGTCCACCTGGGCCTTACACAGAGTTTCTCTCTGATTTCTCCAGACTTTTTATCTGATTTATGCTCAGCTCAGATAAAATAATTATTGTGGGTGATTTTAACATCCATGTAGATGCTAAAAATGACAGCCTCAACATCGCATTTAATCTGTTATTAGACTCAATTGGCTTCTCTCAAAATGTACAAGAACCCACCCACCACTTTAATCACACTCTAGATCTTGTTTTAACGTATGGCATAGAAACTGAACATTTAACAGTGTTTCCTGAAAACCCTCTGCTGTCTGATCATTTCCTGATAACATTTACATTTACAATAATTGATTACACAGCAGTGGAGAGTACACTTTATCAAAGTAGATGTCTTTCTGAAAGTGCTGTAACTAAGTTTAAGAATATAATCCACCCACTGTTATCATCTTCAATGCCCTGTACCAACATAGAGCAGAGCAGTTATCTGAACGCTACTCCAACAGAGATCGATCATCTTGTTAATAATTTTACCTCCTCACTACGTACGACTCTGGATACTGTAGCTCCTGTGAAAACTAAGGCCTCAAATCCAAAGTCCCTGACTCCGTGGTATAATTCTCAAACACGTAGCCTAAAGCAGATAACTCGTAAGCTGGAGAGGAAATGGCGCGTCACAAATTTAGAGGATCATCATTTAGCCTGGAGAAATAGTTTGCTGCTTTATAAGAAAGCCCTCCGAAAGCCAGAACATCTTACTATTCGTCACTAATTGAAGAAAATAAGAACAACCCCAGGTTTCTCTTCAGCACTGTAGCCAGGCTGACAAAAAGTCAGAGCTCTACTGAGCCAACCATCCCTTTAACGTTAACTAGTAATGACTTCATGAACTTCTTCACAAATAAAATTTTTATCATTAGAGAAAAAATTACCAATAATCATCCCACAGATGTAATATTATCTACAGCTACTTTTAGTACCATCGATGTTAAGTTAGACTCTTTTTTCTCCAATTGATCTTTCTGAGTTAACTTCAATAATTAATTCCTCCAAACCATCAACGTGTCTTTTAGACCCCATTCCTACAAAACTGCTCAAAGAAGTCCTGCCATTAATTAATGCTTCAATCTTAAATATGATCAACCTATCTCTAATAATCGGCTATGTACCACAGGCCTTCAAGCTGGCTGTAGTTAAACCTTCACTTAAAAAGCCATCTCTAGACCCAGCTGTCTTAGCTAATTATAGGCCAATCTCAACCTTCCTTTCATATCAAAAATCCTTGAAAGAGTAGTTGTCAAACAGCTAACAGATCATCTGCAGAGGAATGGCTTATTTGAAGTGTTTCAGTCAGGTTTCAGAGCTCATCACAGCACAGAAACAGCTTTAGTGAAGGTTACAAATGATCTTCTTATGGCCTCTGACAGTGGACTCATCTCTGTGCTTGTCCTGCTAGACCTCAGTGCTGCGTTCGATACTGTTGACCATAATATCCTATTAGAGCGATTAGAACATGCTGTAGGTATTACAGGTACTGCACTGCAGTGGTTTGTATCATATCTATCTAATAGACTCCAATTTGTGCATGTAAATGGAGAGTCCTCTTCACACACTAAGGTCAATTATGGTGTTCCACAGGGTTCAGTGCTAGGACCAATTCTATTTACATTATACATGCTTCCCTTAGGCAGCATCATTAGAAGACATAGCATAAATTTTCACTGCTATGCAGATGACACGCAGCTCTATCTATCCATGAAGCCAGATAACACACACCAATTAGTTAAACTGCAGGAATGTCTTAAAGACATAAAGACCTGGATGGCCGTGACTTTCTGCTTCTTAATTCAGATAAAACTGAGGTTATTGTACTCGGCCCTGAAAATCTTAGAAATATGGTATCTAAGCAGATTCTTACTCTGGATGGCATTACCTTGGCCTCCAGTAACACTGTGAGGAACCTTGGAGTCATTTTTGACCAGGACATGTCCTTCAATGCACATATTAAACAAATATGTAAGACTGCTTTCTTCCATTTGTGCAACATCTCTAAAATTAGAAATATCCTGTCTCAGAGTGACGCTGAAAAACTAGTTCATGCATTTATTACTTCCAGGCTGGACTACTGTAATTCACTATTATCAGGATGTCCTAAAAAACTCGCTGAAAAGCCTTCAGCTAATCCAAAATGCTGCAGCAAGAGTCCTGACAGGGACTAGAAAGAGAGAGCATATTTCTCCTGTTTTGGCTTCCCTTCATTGGCTTCCTGTTAAATCCAGAATTGAATTCAAAATTCTGCTCCTCACATACAAGGTCTTAAATAATCAGGCCCCATCTTATCTTAATGACCTTGTAGTACCATATCACCTTATTAGAGCACTTCGCTCTCGCTCTGCAGGCCTACTTGTTGTTCCTAGAGTATTTAAAAGTAGAATGGGAGGCAGAGCCTTCAGTTTTCAGGCCCCTCTTCTGTGGAACCAGCTTCCAGTTTGGATTTGGAGACAGACACTATCTCTACTTTCAAGATTAGGCTTAAAACTTTCCTTTTTGCTAAAGCATATAGTTAGGGCTGGACCAGGTGACCCTGAATCCTCCCTTAGTTATGCTGCAATAGACGTAGGCTGCCGGGGATTCCCATGATGCATTGAGTTTTTCCCTTCCAGTCACCTTTCTCACTCACTATGTGCTAATAGACCTCTCTGCATCGAATCATATCTGTTATTAATCTCTGTCTCTCTTCCACAGCATGTCTTTCATCCTGTTTTCCTTCTTTCACCCCAACCGGTCGCAGCAGATGGCCGCCCTCCCTGAGCCTGGTTCTGCCGGAGGTTTCTTCCTGTTAAAAGGGAGTTTTTCCTTCCCACTGTCGCCAAAGTGCTTGCTCATAGGGGGTCATATGATTGTTGGGTTTTTCTCTGTATTTATTATTGTGCTATCTACTGTACAATATAAAGCGCCTTGAGGCGACTTTTGTTGTGATTAGGCGCTATATAAATAAAATTAAATTGAATTGAACGAAGTGAGTGCCAGATTTCTCACAAGAATCCGAGGGATCACTAGCAGTAAGAAACCCACGTTTGTGTTCAAGGAAAATGATGAGGCATCTTTCCCACGCAAGGATGTGCTGAAGAAGCTACCTCAACCTCAACAGGCTGGAGGAACTGCAAGGAGGGAGCAACAGTTCATATTCCCCTGCAACCTTGATCATTGGAATATTGAATAGTTCTTTTGAATAAATGGTTTTGAACTGGTGGTTTGTTTAGAAACCACCAGTTTCCAGGTTTGTTCTCACAGGTTTACAACTGTTAAAATGGTTTGTTTTCACAATATGATCAGTTTTACATTTTAAAAACTACATGGTCAGTTTGCCCCAAGATGGCTCAGTTTACCCACTGACTAGGTTCAATTTACCCCTAATCTGGGGCAAGTTGAGCCAAAGGAGCATTTCTTTTTAATAGGTCATTATTTTGGGCAGCGTCATCAGACATAGATTCTGATCATTACATTTGAAAGGAGACATCCTGAAATAAAGGAATATGTTATCATTCTATTTCTGTGTCATTTTTTTCTCACATCCAGGGGCAACATGAATAAAAAGTGGCTCATCTTATCTCACTCTCCCTAAATGCTAGACTTCTCCAGATGCAATCGGTGATCTAACAAATGTGGCCCCGAAAGAGCAGTTTGTAAGAACTAACCTTCCACTTTTTGACTGCAAATAGTCCTTGAAACAACTTTGTCAGGTAAGAGGAAAGTAGCCAGGCGCGGCGCTGTGGTGTAGTGGCGACGGAGATAGCGAGGCAGAGGAGCTAAGTGAGAGCTAAGGCTAGCTGCCCTGCCCTTTCTAACTCATCTCCGTTCCTGTCGCTTGAGGCTGAGTCTGACTGCGGAGCTCACATTGAAAGTGAGGCAGCACGGCCGGCTGCCTGGCAAAGAGCTAGCTTGTTTCCGGGAGGGGAGTTGGGCAACTTCGCTTCGCGTTGCCCGTGGACTGCCGGAGCTTCGATACATTCCACGGACCCGACGTTTGGGACCACGTGAGTTGGCGGCATTTGGATTACCCTGCCATCCAGACGACGTCCGGGTCGTTCACCCTGCTCCAGCTGGCTGTACGTGAGAACATCGCTCTTTTCTAACCCAGAGGTTCTTCACGCCCCGTTTTCTCTGGAGGCAAAGGTACAGTTTCTGTGTTCTTTGTGTTTTTTGTGAGCCCGGGACTGGATAATCTGATCCCACTGCGGAATCTCTGGCCAGCCTAACAGACTGGAACTCTGGTTCACGACAGCTACACCTAAAACTGTTTATTGGTTTCACACACCAGGGACAATTCACTGGATCGGACTTTACTTTAAAGACTGGAACTATTTTTTTGTGTGGACATTTCGAATAATGTGATGAAGCTGCGTTAACCATTCTAGATGAGAGAATTTCTGAGTTAACCTTAATTGTTCTGCTGTATTGTGATCTTGGGCCCGTTTCCCGTAGCTAGAGTGGTTCGGGAGGGGTTGAGAACTCACAACCTTGGGGAATAACAGCCTGTTTTATTTGTTTTATTGGGGTTTCTTAAATTTTTTTGAGTGTTTTGGGGTTTTTCTTTCTGTTACTTGTGTTCTCCAGGGCCCCGTTAACGTTGGTGGACGGTCTAGGTTCACGAGGGCCAGTTGAACAAATAAAAGGGTTACAGGTGATTTAAAAGTGCCTGTAGTATGTTTCTGTCAAACCAGGTTGCTTTGGAATAGGGGCACCCGAGTTGTCTGGTTGGGTACGGGTATGTGGGGCTTGGCTGAGTTAATGTTCGACAGCATAGTGCACTCCGGGCAGCCGTTGTTCGCAGGTTCAAGCCCTGGAGCCCTCCCCTACTGCACCAGCAACAGCCAGACAGCTAAAACCATTCTTACAGTAGTAAGTATCCGGGTCAACTGTACTAAGGGAGGTCACAGACCCAGATCCCACTACCCCCTGGTCGTTCAAGGCAGCCTGTGCACTTCTATACACCTATATAACAGGGCTAGTAGCCCCTCACACTAGGTTTAAAAAGGGGAAGAAAGTGAGCCTCTAAAGCACTTTCAATTGTTGAGATTTGTTTATTATCTGTAAAATTGGTTGAGACTGTTAAGTCTTGGTGTAAAACAGAAAAGGGGAAATTCAAGCTTTTGCTCCCTGTATTTAATTTTTTGACGAAAGTGACCCAGGTCGGATTTGAAAATATCGAATTTGTGCCGTTCACACTGTCATATCATGATCGGATACGGGTCGCATAGGGTCAAAAAAGTCGGATTTGATGCGCTTTCGCCTGCAGTGTGAACGTAGCCTTAGAACTTGTTCCTGTGCTCCCTTGATTAGTGCCTTTGTTCTGTCTTTCAGTCCAGCTTTGTCCAGCTTTGTCCAGCCACTGGTAGGATGTCTGTACGTCAGCCACTTTCTCTATCTGCCAATGGTACATACCGGCCGATCCTTTCTATGACGGTTCCTCTTCTTGCTCCTCTTCTTTCTCGTGTGTCTGCTATCTAAGGTATTCACTAAGCACGTGGTCGGTTGTGGCGAACTTCCTCATATACTCATGAATGTTTGTTGTCTCCTCCTGGCCTGTGGTTCTGACTCTCACCAGTCCTTGGCCTCCTTCCTTTTGCTTAGCGTGCAATCTCAAAGTGCTGGATTTGGGGTGAACGCTGACCCTGTTGGATTCCCAGGTAATTTTAGCTGTCCGGTTGTCCGGGGATGGATCATGGGGGTGGTAGCCTAAGCAGAGGAGTCCAGACTTCCCTCTCCCGAGCCACCTCCTCCAGCTTGGAACACCAAGCTTGTCTGGGGGAACACCAAGGCGATCCCAGGCCAGGTGAGAGATATCTCTCCAGCGTGTCCTAGGCCTGCCCAGGGCGGGACACATGAGCGTCTGATAAATATCACCTTTTTGCGCCCCCCATATAACTCACTGAACTTAAAACAGTTTTCAAGTGCTAATGTTTGTGTAACACACCCAAAGAAAGCTCCTAGGTCTGACCAACCGTCTCAGTCGTGGGCAAAATGATGAGAGTCAATAAAATTCTAAAAGATAATTTATTGACTAATAATCAAGAGATAAAAGATAAAACAGTCCAGTGTCCCTTTTATGAATCAAATAAAACACACAGTCCCAAGGCCAGAGCCAGCTATGCCACACTGCCAGTTGCACTCCACGTGTTGCCTTTAACAGGGTTAGAAGTTGTCCTCCGAGACCCACCACCCTGCAAGCATATAGCCAGTGGTCACTCCAGCCTCTGCAACTCTGCTGCCTTTAGGCTGTGGCATATATTAGGCCCTGGCCTGCACAAAGAGACAAAACGACACTTTCACAATAGAAGTCATAGCGCAAAACCCATCCATCCCAAACATATCCAATTTCATCACATTACATACCTGCACAGAGAGACAAAACGACACAGCAGTGTTTGTAGTGTGGGCTATAAGTAGACCAGTGTATCAGTGCAATCAAGTACACCTGCCTCTAATTAGTCCAACCCCATTCCAGCCATTGGCTCACCAAAAATGTGACACACACACAACCACTCCCAACCCAGTGCAACTTCACACAATAATATGGAGCTGAATTAACACAGGCACATTAGTCTACCATGTTACATTTGTTTTTATGTTAAAGGAAAAACATGAAAGCACTTAAAAACATCATCATCATCCTAGGACTCGGCAAGTGTTTTCATTCACTAGAGGGCACCAAATAGCTATAAAGATCTCTGCAGTCCATTTCTAAATACAAGCAAACCAAAATCCAAGATCATCTAAAATTATAACGCTGTAACTATTTATGACTTTTTCTTTTTTCTTCTTTTCTTTTTTTTTTTGTATTTTAATCAGAGGTTAAAAATATTGATGATTAAATTTTCCTTATGTGTTGACTGTTGTATTATTTGTACATGTCATAAAAGTTTCATGCTACACCCTTTCAGGTTGCCAGTGGATTTCTTAGGATCAAAATGAACTGAATAAAAACAAACAAACATAAAACAAAACAAACTAAAAACCCTACTCCGTCATTTGACTGAAGACAATCATAAAGGGTATTCACTGAATACTCATGATATACTTACATTTATTTTAAAAGAAAGGAGTCTGAGTTAAAAAAGTCTTCTTTGTTTCTTTTTTCTTTTTGTCATTATGTCACTATATTTCTGGCACCTGAAATTCACACGGAAAAAATGTCTAAAATAATCTTTTTACCTCTTGAGTTTTACGAGAGATGGTGAATGTCACTTGGCCTTTAGGTTACATTTTACAGTTACATTCTTTGTGGCATATTTCATTTTGGGAATTATTTTTCATCATTACTGTAAGAATGAAATGCAGAAAGGTGAACAATGGAAGAGAACAATGATAGTAATAGCATATCATCTTGAAAAGATGTAAAGTATAAAGCCAAGTCTGTTTCAATGATGACAAATAACAAAGGTAATCAGCTGCTAAAATAAAATCCTGCTAATAATTTTCAATCAAAATAAAAATGATCCTATATGATCCTTTCTTACATGACATGACTCTGCAGTCCACTTGTGGGAGAGAACAGCTGACAAGGTAACAGCATTCATTTATGTTTTGACCCATTCATTGTATATATTGTATCAATGGAGTGTGGCCACTTTTACAGAAAGGGAAGCAGAGATGATTCTCACCCTCATCCCCCCAAAATGCACAAACAAACAAAAACACATTGCTCCACTATTTACCTATTAAACAAGATAAACTGAATCCAATTAAAACATACAATTTGTACTGTCTGTCTGCACTCTACATGGACATTATAATAACATGATAATAACATAATCTTAAATCATCATTCATGCAACATGATCTGACTGCTCAACACATGGTGTGTCAAAGTTCATTAATAATTTTATTTTGTGTAATATGTTGGCTGTATAAAAACATGCTGATAACAATACAGTTATTTGTAATCTTTACAACATAATACTTTGATCAGGGTAAAATAAATTTATTAGTACGTGGGTGTAGAAAAGCTTTTACTTGGCATAAAATCCAAAAATTTATCAAATGAATGAAGAAATTTTATGACCTCAATGCATTTATTTTGATTTTTTAAGTGGCCGTGTATTAATCTGCTTTGACTCCAAGCTTTGAGTTCAGTACTTTAGATTTTCATATTGTAGCCTTATTTTTCTTGCTGCGTTGTACCGTTTGTACTGGTTCTCAGCCCTTTGGTTTCCCATACTACATTTTGACTTGTTCAGCTTCTGTCTTTTACAGTACCTTATATTTGCTGTTGTAACTGAAATAAAGGTCAGTTTTCTTTTGTGTTAGTTCTTATCTGAGTCTACATCTGGGTGAACTTCACTCCATGACAGGGCAGTGCTAACAGTTTCATTACCAGTATCATTACCAGTAAGCCCAACCCAAAATTTTCCCGTAAGTGACAAGGTTTCAAAGCGCCACATTTTTTTCCTTTGTTACCTTTGTGGGAGGGATTGGTTAGGGGCAGAAATATAGTGCGACACATTATCATCCTCTGATCTTTCTCTAAATATCTCAGGGGTACTAGGAGGATTTCTGACAGGGCAGCCGTATCTACACAGAAATGGTGAGTTATTCAAGCAACAAATTTCTGTCATTGTAATGGTAGCCGTAAAAGAGTGTCATGCTGACAAGAACATGATCATTTTTATTAAAGCTTTATGAGAGACTGAACATGTAGTCAGCTGGAAAATCAGAGAATGCGCAACAAACAAACTAATCAAAACAAGGAATTTTGCTCTGTGCATTTTTAAGTCATCAGGGCTTCAAGAACTTCATGACTGGAAGTCAGGCTTGCTGAGAAACTGTCTCTGCATTTCATTGCAGACATATCATGAGAAAAGCACTAAAAATGGACTTTGTTCAGTCCATTTAATTTGTTGTTGCATAGCAACAGGAAGAATAGAGAATTTTATCTACTGACACACTGATACTTCCCCGATCAGTTTGTTATTATGGTATAAAGATTAAAAAACTTTATTCTTATCAACTTTATTCATCTTTTATAGCCACAATAAGAGACAGCGAATCTTTAAAATTTACCAGTAAACGTACTGTTGTGCAAATTGGGTCATCCTAAGAAGTGGAAAAGGAAAAAGTT